>JALXJV020000020.1:2645336-2749021 GCA_024633595.2 Lepomis macrochirus | reverse complement strand
CTCCATATGTGCAGCTACATACTCTGGTTAAGCTGTTAACTGCTAATAAGATGTTGATCTTTCCAAGTTGTAATTGGTGTTTGTCAAAAAAACGTTTACTATCAAATTGAAGGGTTTTACAACTTTTTGGAGATTTCATTGGTATGACTGCTACTAAAGGTCCAGTCTAGACAAAATGGGACTCAGAGACTGCTGTGACCACATTTTTACAGACATTTGTTTCAATATCTGTGATCCAGTAAATTGACGACTTTTTACGTGTCTCTCTCTCTCAACCGTTGTATTGAGGATACAATGAGAAAATGAAGCAGGATAAGACAGTAATGTGTTATTTAGCTGGTGACCTCTGCTCTATTTCAGCACTCTGGACAGCGCAGAGCCTTTACAAACCTAACCAGCCAATTTGACGTGTATCATTTAATTTTATGTTTTTTATATGTTACAATAGTTTAATAAACAATAAGTCTGTGTATGTGCATATGCACACATGTGCTGTGTGTAGTTCTTTGTGTACCAGCAGCAGACTAGGTCAAACTAGACCAGGGGTCGGCAACCTTTAACACCGAAAGAGCCATTATGAATCTGGTTTCCACGGAAAAGAAAACACTGGGAGTCACAACTACTTTTGACATCTAAAATGAAAAAAAAACGCATTTATTTAAAAAGCGACTTCCCTTTAATGCTTCGGGTTCACCCCAGCCATACACTTATTAGTGCTACCCTTTTGAAGATGGGCTATCTTATCTATCTTACAGTGTGTTGCTTATGAAATCCGAAATCCACGAAGTGCTACACAGAAAATTCAATTTTATCTATGTAATGAACACAATTTGAATTCTTGAAAAAATAATAATGTCTGAATGTCTCTTTCAAATAAATAAAAAAAAAACTGACTGTAGAAGTCACTTTCATCTTTACGTGTAACCGGCTCACCCCGAGTTTGTTCTGCACGGTCCTGACTCGAACCGGCGACCTCGGGTACGGGAGGCGGACACGCTGACGAGGAAGCTAAAACCATCGGCCCTGGCACTGTCGCTAGTGCGTCTCTTAAGGTGTCGGGGAGTGAGGTTTTACTCACTGCACTGCCTCGCAGGCTTCCGTTACACTCGCAGGACTGTAAACTGTCATCTGTGAGGCGTGAACGGTGTGTTTGTTTTTAATGTAGTTCATGGTGGATTAAATACTTACTGACTAGTTATTTTTTTTTAGTAATCTATTTTCTCAAGCCACTCGAGTCGCAGTATTACGATAAAAAGAGCCGCGATGCTCTGGAGCTCTGGTTGCCGACCCCTGAACTTGACAAAGTATTTTCTGCGGGCTCTGTGTTTTAAAGAGCTTCATTCCTGCATTCTTAAGATTATTTTGCAAGTAGAGTACAGAAGCCATTAAAATACATGTTCAGCTGAGGGAGCATGTCCTGCAGCAGGGCTGGGATGATGGTGTTGAAAGCAGAGCTGAATTCCACAAGCATCATCGTAGGTTCCTGGAGAGTCCAGGTGCTGGAGGATGAAGTGAAGGGCCATGTTTACTGGATCGTCTACAGACCTGTTTGCCATGTAAGTGAACTGGGAGAGGAGTGGGTCTGTAGTGGACTTGAGGTGGGACAACACAAGGTCCTCAAAATAATTCATAACAACTGAGGTCAGGGCTGACGGGTCTGCAGTCATTCAGTCCTGTGGTCCTTGTGTTTTTGGGGACAGGGATGATCATGGAGGGTTTGGAGCAGGCTGGCACACGGCATGTCTCTCCAGTGAGGTGTTAAACATGTCTGTGAACACCAGAGACAGCTGATCAGCACAATGCTTCAGGGTGGATGGGGAGACAGAGTCCGGCCCAGCTGCTTTGGGGGTTTCTGCCTCCTGAACAGTCTGTTTTTTTACTTTTTGGACGCAGCCTGTGAGTCTGTGGTGGCCTGTGCTATCCTGTTTGCTGTTGCATCCTGGGGCGCAGTTTGACGATAGAGGACGCTAACAGACTAAACAAACTGATCCGTAAAGCCAGCGACGTGGTGGGGGTGGAGCATCGTCCTCTCTGAGCTACATCTTGGACAATGTCTCCCACCCACTTCATGATGTGCTGCTCAAACACAGGAGCACTTCCAGTGCAAGACTTACCCAAAATGCACCACAGAGCGCCACAGGAACTCATCAGACTCTTCAGCTTCCCCCTCAAAGTGTCTGACACACGGACACTTAGTTAGTTATTAAACATTGTAGTGCAATACTTCACACTCTGCTGCAACTGTGCTGATATTTATT
The DNA here is from genome assembly GCA_024633595.2 of Lepomis macrochirus. NCBI lineage: Eukaryota > Metazoa > Chordata > Actinopteri > Centrarchiformes > Centrarchidae > Lepomis > Lepomis macrochirus. The sequence goes on along the minus strand of JALXJV020000020.1, from coordinate 2,746,763 downwards.
CACTGTTCATCACAATTCTGTTCATCTAAATATTGATATCAATACTTCTTCATATGTAAATTTTTCTTTTATATATTTATACTTTATATTTATATATTTCTTCATCTACCAACTTCTTCACTTCTTCGATGTGCAATGTGTGCAACTGTGACAGAAAAATTTCCCCTTGGGGATCAATAAAGTTTTTCTGATTCAGATCAGGACTACAGAGAGGTTTACGTTCTTGCACATAATGTACGTCAAATGAATTGCATTCCTCCTTTAGATGAATAAACATTCATGCCTGGTATAGTCTGGCCATGTTCAGAGTGTTTTTGCTGTTTTCCCCTCTCCCTGTGTTTCTCTATCCCCTGTTTATGATCTGTGTGTCTGAGCAGGACACAGTAAACAGTGTAACAAGCTTTTCCTGCAGTTATTGTCGTCCTGTCCTCCACTCAAACAGTTGAATCGTCTCAGTCAGGTGTTTTATATGTCATGGAGTGGGTGGTTAAGCCCTGTGTGTCCTGTCCTCAGATGGATAATGACTGTCTCTGTTTCCAGCTCTCGTCCAGCTTTCTCTCCAAACCAACATGTTTCTGTGAAGATATTTTCCAATTTAATTTATTTTCTAGGATTTTTGCCATATTTTTTGCATTTGCTCTTTAATGAGTGTTTTACCTTCAACTTGACTTATCACAACTTGCATGTCAACAGACGTTGATTTGAGAGGTTGTTTTGGTACAATATGGACGTCTCTCTCTCTGCCCTACATGGGCAGGAACCCAAGAACAAAATCCAAATCCACTCAAAGTCTCTCAGGTGCATGATAGTGATTGTGGGCTAATCTCAGGAGTATTCCCTCACTGCTAAATCTGATTATGAAGTCTAATATAATTTCCCAAGGCATGGATACTACAAGGCTTCTCTCATAAATGTGTGACTATAATGCCAGGTGCTGGAGGATGAAGTGAAGCCTGTCCAGGAGTGGGTCAGTGATGGATTTAAGGTGGAACATCACAAAGTGCTCAAAGACTTCATTACCACAGAGGTCAGGGCGATGGGTCTGTAGTCAATTGGTCCTGTGGTCCTGGGTTTTTTTGGGGACAGGGATGATGGTGGAGGCTTTGAAGCAGTTTGGCACATGGCATGTCTCCAGGGAGGCGTTAAATATGTCTGTGAACACCGGCGGAAATAGCTGATCAGGAGAGTGCTTCAGGGTGGATGGGGAGACAGAGTCTAAACCACGTTTTGTCATGAAAACACATGTGAATTGTGAAACGGGAAATGACGCGAACCAACACACGAAAAAGGTGTTTTCTGTTATTATAAAGAAAAAAAACAGTTTCGACCTTCATTAGCATGATAATAAATATACTGTATATTTCCTTCCAAATCATATGGTGACAGCAGCATAGTCAATTATAATGTTTACTTATATTCTTGAATGCTTCGTAGTAGCTACAGGCCACTGGTCTTTGCAAATCTGTGTGAAAAAGCTCACTCTTTTTGCCAAAATTCTTTCCTCTCGCAGCAGAACAAAGTCCACAGTGACTCTCAGCACAATGAAGGTTCTCATTTCTTTCACCAACAGCTGTCCACTTCCTGCTGGACGGAGTCTCACTCGTCCTCAAACACCTCTCTCACCCAGCACACATCATAATCTGGGTCTGGATCTCTTTAATTCGTTGTTGTTTTCGTCCCCATAGTAACTGCTGTAATCGGCAGAAATGTCGCTCAGCTCATCAGCCTTCATCTCTGTCTGTAGAGCAGCTTTGGAAACTTTTTTTGCGCTCCTCACTGAGGCTGAAAACAAATCCCATCATGCGTTCATCTCCCCCATTTCAGCGTATCACGATGCATTTCATCAGTCATGTGTGCACTAAAACGCGCACCGTGTCGCTTCCGGCCTGGTGGGTTAACGCCTGCAGCTGTTGGGCTGGTCCGGTTGGGATCAGAAACGGACTTTGCATCACGTGAGGCTTCGGAGGAGAGAACGACTTACTGTCTAAAACCATATTTCCATATTTCCTCTTTCCTTCCTCCTCACGTGGAAAAGACGCCAGCGAGGGGAACGTGGATGCAGTTTAGAGAGCTGAGGAGCAGCCAGTGTGTCAGACTACTCTCAGTATTTGGAGGAGATCCGAGCGGCCCCACCCATCTCAGACTGATCCTTGTTTTGGATCAGATTTCCTCCCGATCAGAAGGCCCGGTAGGTAAAAATATTATACACAGATAGAATTAGAAAAGGGATTATTGTTAGTCATAATTATTTCTGAGGTTCTTTTCATGCTTATGTACAATCAGTCCAAACAGAGTCAGAGTCCAGCTCAGGGAGAGTTGCAACATAAACATCCCTGCTCTGTTTGGGACTGTGAACGGCTCTTTATCAGAGAGAACGTGATCTGTGGAGAGATTTCTGATCCCAAGTGTTTCAGTTAGTTTCAGTTTTACTTCGATCTGAAGGGGGAAACTAAAGGCAGAGCTATAAAGTAATGCCCAGCAGAGTGTAGGGCAGGTAGAAAGTAATATTCTGCCTTTGTTCTGGACCTATCAGAGAACACAGATATGTGGGAGAGATTCTGAATGTGCAGAAAGTTTTGAACATGAGCAGAAAACCTGCTGAAAAAGTCCAGAGGCTCATTTATAAAACTGTGCGTAGAATCCTCACTGAAAGTTTCCCAAAACATTTTCAGCCTAAAAAAAAGCGCATCCGCAGGCACATCTGTAAGCAGTGTTCCCTTTATAAATCATGACCAACCTGATGTGGCGCACTAAGCGAGCTCCATGTCCGACCCTCTAAACGCCCACAGTGGCCTATAAATGGTCACTGGTTTGTGCACCGGAGCTCCACCCCTTTTATAACTGATCTGCTGGCAGGGGCATCCGTCTTGATTAGTGACGTCACTGGCAGGAGAGGAACACACACGGAAGTATTTAAATAACATTTATTTTAATTCTGCCTGCAGCCCAATGCCACAGTTTAGTGTGAAGATTTATGTGAAATGTTATGTTATGAAAAATAAACAAATTATTACTGAAACTATGTCATTTATTCTAAACATATACTTGAAACTAGCAGCATAGAAAACCTGCACATTGTGGCAGAGTTTGCTTTGCTGTCGCTGCTCCTGTGATAAACCTGGTGAATACTAAAGAAGACAGTGTTTAACTGATTATTTTGTAGAAAAGTAAGAACGTTACTTTGTTGATATATTTGTCTTGTTTTAAAAAATGCCCTTTTTTTCACTTGAGCCCCTGCCCACCAAAATGTCTGTGCACGTCTCTGATTCACAGCCACTGAGCAATAAAATAAAATAAAAACTGCGTTAACGTGCAATAAAATAATTGTCGGTGTTAATGGATGTGTTAACGTGATAAGGCATTAACGTGCCCAGCCATAATAATAATAATATATATAAATATTATTTCATAAGCACCACCTAATTTCAGTCTCTCCTCAATCGATCCCAAATCTTGTTGATAGTGCTGCAGGCTCTATTGAGCCAAGTATTCCCATAGCTCTCAGTAGTTACGACTTCATGAGCTTCTTTAATGATACAGTTCTAACTATTAGAAACAAAATCCACCAAGACCTGCCAACTGGCACCGACTTATCTGGAAACTCAGGAACCTTAGAAACAGCTGTAAAACCAATTATATGTTTAGACTGCTTTGCTTCCCTCAATCTTTACCAACTAACTTCAATAATTTCTTCATCCAAACCATCTACCTGCCTCTTAGACCCCATCCAGACTAGGCTGCTTAAAGAAGTTTTACCCTTAGTCAGCACTTCTCTACTGGATATGATCAATCTGTCTTTATCAACAGGCTATGTGCCACAGTACTTTAAAGAAGCTGTAATTAAACCTCCCCAGGTACGTGTGTATGTGACACCCGGGGTGATCAGCTAACTAGCCCCCGAGGCAACTTCCTAACCTCAACCATGACATTAGTTAGTGCTTAAACCTAAGTCAGTAAATATATACATGTCGACCGGCTAACCCTACAAGCTGTGCCCATCGGCCTCACGGATGACGTGCTAGCAGGTAGGGTTAGCCTCCTTTGTGTTGCAATGTTATTGGAAACTGCAGCGTATCATATACATGCAAAATTGCCGTTTTGCGTACAATAGACTCGGCTTTCCCAAAGCGTGTATATGTGACGCACGAGATGGGCTGTGGGCGGAACATTGAGAAAAAAAAAGTTGAGGGTTGGGGGTGCAGCCATCCGGTAAAGATGTAGAAGGGGGCGGCCTGACAAGTTTGGGAACTGCTTATGTAAATAAACATGTAAAAAGAAAATTAAATGTTTTTAAAGTGTTTGAGTAAATCCAAAACTGTAACCCTGGGTCCTCAGTGCGCATGTGTAGGCGTGGCGTGTATGTGTGTGGAGGCAGCAGAGGAACACTTGCTGAAGAGCACGAGCTTCACCGGTGTTGTGCCGAGTCTCAGATAATTTATTACCGTTGATGAAGCACACAAAAGTCAGGCAGCGTGAAACCGCCTATCGACTGTATCTGCCTGTAAGGTGTCGAGGCAGATGGCCGTCCACCCTGAGTCACAGTTCTGCTCAAAGTTTCCAGCCTCTGGCACCGCGTTTGCTCATGGTGGGAAGTGTTGGGTCTCTGTTAATATTACAAAGGCTACAGTCTAGACCTGCTCTATATGAAAAATGAGACAACTTTCGTTTTGAATTGGGGCTGTATAAATAAAATTGAATTGAAATTGGAATCATAACAAGGCAACAGGTCCAAAAGTATCATGGAAATAAAAAATGCAGAGAGCTTTGGACGGTAGCTGTACAGTACATGCACACTTTTAGCTGAGGTGAGGACAGGCCGTCATGTCAGGAGCACAGAACAGAATAATACATGTTCTCTCTTCCTCAGAAGAGGAGGTGCAGATTAACAGGAACCTACTGCATGTTATCACTTACTACATTTACTGCAGACTGTTTAGATGCACAGGACAACACATCAGACTGCAGTGGGGAACTTTTTTCAGGTCGGGTCTCAGAGCTTTCAAAGGTAAAGTTGGGACATTACTTTATTTTTTATATGTAGAAATAAGAACTTTCATGAAGATGGATGTGCAGGAATATAAAACTGAACAGACAGCAGTTTGTGATTTGATCTGATTGTGGGTAAACTATAGGTACACTGTGTTTGTGTGAACTTCAGCTCACAGCTTTAGTGATGTCACTGAACAATGTTAGGTAGATATTAAAAAGCTGCTCCCTTTAATAACCTGATCTCTCAAACAGGTTTCACTCTGAAGAATGGAAGGTCTCTACGAAAACAGCAGCTCACAGGACCAAAGCGGTTACAGCAACGTCAACTACACCTCCTATGACACTGAGCTCGATGACTATCGCAACAAACTTGATTTCATCCTGAAAGTGCTGACATACATAGTCCTGGCTGTCGGCCTTCCTCTGACCCTGGTGGCCATCTATGCTCTTTATTCTATGGTACGTACATTCTGACTGAGAGTTATTTATTTCCTGACGGAAGCAAGAATGAAAACAGGTTAGGCCAAGTCAATTACAGATTTAAAGCAGGTTTAAACGGGGCCCTGTTTCAGAGAGCAGGAACAGTGAAAACTGTCAGTATGCTAAGTCCAGGATGAGGGAGACTCTGGATTTTCGGTTTCAGAGACTGAGTTCAGATAGACTCTAGGTCGGTAACCCCGGCAACTATGGGGTTTTCATCATTTGTCATGGGGTGATGATGGAGCAGTGGAAAAGGGCCATGCCTTTGGTGTGAGAGAGCTGGGCTCGAATTCACACTGAGACACCGTTGTGTCCCTGAGCAAGATACTTAACCCCCTCGTTGCTCCAGAGGCCTGCGACCTCTGACACATATAGGAATTGTAAGTCGCTTTGGATAAAAGCTACATGAATAAATGTATTGTAATTTTTAAACGATTTTGTCATGGTCCACATCGGCGCCCAGACAGCAGCACTGGATTAAAATGGGGGCTCTGCTCGTTATTTACCCACGTAGTATCAGAGCTCAATAGATGATTTTTTTTTCATCCCCACACAGACGCTTCCTTCAGGTTCAACATACTTGAGCTGACTGAACTTATTCTGATCAGCTGTTCAGGAAACTAAAGCTCAGACTTTCCCAGCTCACTCCCACCTTCTGTTAACATGGCTCCTCTTATTATCTGTGTGATCCTCCCTATAATAAATATCCAATGAGGAGAGATTCTCACCTTGCAAACACAAACATGAGCCTCAAACTGCGACTCCAGTCTGATAAATCCAGCTCATGTGTTTGAGCCAGAATGCTGAAAAACTGCTGCAGAAGCTGCAGGAAATCTGGCCCTTAGTCTTGTTCCTGCAGTGATTGGCCAGTGTGTCATATCTGAGATTTCTGTTGGATGAAAAAGTCAGAAATGGCTCTGACTGCAGCTGCTGGGCAGAGCAAGATGACAGATTTGGGAGGAGGTGGACTTCACAACATGTTTCCAACTGCTTGTTGACTTTTACCAATGTTTTCCTGCAGGTGAGAAGAGATCATGTTGCTCCCATCTACGTCATCAACCTTCTCATTACTGACCTGATTCAGCTCTGCGTCATGATCGTTGAGGTGGCACCAAATGTGGATTGGAGGACACATCACACCTTCTTATTATTAATTTACTACTTTGCTCTGTTTGCCAGTCTTTACTTCATGGTCTGCGTCGCCCTGGAAAGGTATCTATCTGTCTATCCAGTATGTGTGTAGCTCCTTCTGTGTCTGAACATTATATTAGTTTATAACTCTGAAGCTCCTCAAAGACTTTGTGTCCATCTTGTATTACAGGTATTTGGTCATCGCCCACCCACTGTGGTACCGCTTCAGAACCATCAAGACCTCTGTGGCGGTCTGTGTCCTGGTCTGGGTCCTTTCTGTTGTCTGTATAATCCTTTTCTATTTCGTTGATTATCTGGTCGCCATCATAACCTTCACCGTCCTCTTCCTCCTTCCCTTCCCTCTGTTCATCTTCTTCCTGGTTGGGACCCTCAAAGCCCTGTCTGCTTCCATCTCGGTCCCCTCTGATGAAAAACGACGAATTGTGGGAGTTTTGGTTCTGGTGCTGCTTATTTACACCCTGCTGTTCCTGCCCACCATCATTGCGTTATTGGTCAGAAAGTCTGGCATGACATTCGTTTACCTGTCTTGCATGTTTCTTAGGTTGAGTCCTCTTGCAGACCTGGTCCTGTATGTCTTCATGAGGAAAGGGTTCATAGACAAGCTTTTGGCCTCTGTGTGTTGCTGCAGAATGGACAGCAGTGATATCAGCAGTCCATTATTATGAACAAGGTTTTGGTCAACTTGCTCTGGTTCACTGTGATGGCTTCAACACATGGAAATAAAACCAGTTTCATTAGTTTGGAGCTGGAAGTTGATGTCTGTCATTATTCTCCTTTAATCACAGAAGCAAAGCAGATATTATTTTAGATTAATTGAATCCTTGAGGTTCCTTTTGATGAATGTAAATGTTTTTAAATTCATTAGTGTATTTTATCTGCATGATGTCTGGTTTTGATGTTTGGGCTGTTACTGTTGCATACAGCATGTACAGTATAGACTCCCAGGCCACTTTATTAGGTACACCTGTTCAGTTGATGTTAACTGAAATACCCAATCATCCAATCACATGGCAGCAGCTCAGTGTATTTAGGCATGTACTTTCTCACACACATTTTAATTTAGCTGTTTACTAATGTATGTTTACCCAAAACTGTGTTTGTTTAGCTTTTTGTCACAGAAATAAGAAAACAATAACATTTTTATTATAAGTTTAATATTTGGTGTATTAGTGATAACTGCATGTTACAGACCTATTACATGTATTTGGTGTATTTTAAAGGCTGTAAAATTTAATCAGCAAAATAAGCAACCTAATAATGGAAACACAAAATAAAGTCAAAAGATATAAAGTAAGAACTTTTTGGGCATTTTCTCGATCTACAGACTCCTTTCCTGAAATTTCAAACATCTTCTCTCTTCTTTTTTCTTCCTGTCTTTACGTCGTCATGTTCTTTATTCCAAATGTTCTACCTTCTATGATTGTTTTTTCCTCTGCTGTCTCTTGTAACACAATAAATTATTTATATTATCTACATGTCAGCTTTGGGGCGGCACAGTGGTACAGTGGTTAGCATGTCACCCAAACGGGATTCAAACCCCGGTTTCCCTGGTTTCTGTGTTCATGTCTGCGTGGGTTCCTGTCCCACATGACATGCGGCCTTGGTTAATTGGTGAATGTGCTATGTGTAAATGTGTGGCCCTGCGATGGCCTCGATGTCCAGGTTGTACCGTCACCACTGTCAGCTGGTTGCTCCAGCCCCGCACTCTTGCGAGGCCGCGACATGTCAGACTAGCTGGAACTGGTTTATCCACAGTATACTGAACACCTCCACTAAAGCTGCCTGCTTTGCATGCAACCTGCTTCTAGAAATGAGGGCAGCCATAAAACATCTGTACATTTACAGCAAGCTCACAGATCAATCCAGTTTAAGACATTTTACCTTTGTGATTTGTGTACATTCTGTGTAAGTTTGGAAACATTATTTGCAATTCAGGAAATGATGTAAGAGAAATGAACCAAACACTGACACATTCACAACATCCAACAACACTAATATACAACTAATTCAATACAACCTCCCTCAGCACAAGATGGTTTAGAGGAGACAGTTTGTTTCAGTTTGCATATTCATTTACATTCACAGAGTCAGTTTTGTCCTCTGTCTCCACACAGTCTGCAATGATGTAAATCTTTCTGAAAACACCACGTGTGTTCCTGGAAGTGACTTTTCGTGAAACAACTGACTGTTTTGAGACTCTACTCAGGGAAAAAGCAGTTACATGTGAATATGGAGCCCTGAGAGATGAGTTAATCAGGAACAAAGAGTTAAACATTAAGTCAAAGGGACTACAGATGCCAATTAGCTTGAAGCTTGAATAAATACATAAATTAATGCTAGCATTTTCGGATGTTTCCAGTTTTCCAGTAAATGATGACAGCTGAGATATGAAGGAGAGTTTCATGTGTTGCGACAATATGATTATTGATAAAATATCTCTCAGAGGGAAAGATGTGTTTAACCAAAGAGACGTCGTAGACAGTTAATGATCCCTCCTGTAAAGGCTGTGCAGGTGCTCAGAGTCAAAATGCATTTAAGCATTTATCTGGATGTTTGGAATGAAAGAAGAGACTCAGTGTTTCTCAGTCACTGCTTGAACATAGTGACATTTCAGTTCACCAAGCTGTATGTTTGTGTTGTTAGACATAGTGAATGTGTCGACCTGCAGTTTCTCCTGATCCATTTTCATGCTAAAATGGTGGTTAACAGTTCACCTTTATGTTCAAGTGTTGGCTCAATAACTGTGAAGGAAGCAGAATGCAGATTCTGTAAAAGAAGATAACACCTCCTCCACTCTAGTGCTCAACACCGGAGCCCCCCAGGGCTGTGTGCTCAGCCCCCCAAACATGATCTTGGACATGACGCTTTTATGATCAATCTGTCATCAATGTGTGGACAGAGAGTTATCTTTGGACATCGTGGATTTATCCTCAGCACAGAATAAAATCTAGAAGCTGCACTGTCCTTTATGACACAGTGACTCTGTGGACATTAAGGCAGCTGTCAGGTTCAGTGGCTCTGAAACACTTAAGCTGATGATACACAGAGCAACTTTCAGAGCAATGGTGCAGGGCAACGTTGCTGTCAATGGTAATGAATAAAGATTCCTACCGTAATCCCCTTCCCCACCACCCTGCCCCGCCTCTATCTGTTCAAAACGTAGTCCGACTAGCCACCAGCAAGATTGTCAAACAACATTGCTCAAAAAGTTGCTCCATGTATCATTAGCTTAGCTTCATTAGGATACTGTAGGCCTGTTTAAACTAGTCTCTATAAAACTGAACAATGAAGAAGAGGCCTAATCTTTCATATTGTAGTCGCACTGATTGGAACATTCCTATCGTAGTTATCATGCTGGAGACATTGGCCCTCATTTATCATTCTTGCGTAGAAACGGGCGTATTTTTGTGCGTGAGATTATGCTTACACTGTTCTCAGCGCCTGATTTATGAAGCTGTGCGTGTCTTTGAAATCCAGGTGTACGCACCACCTGGTGTTGATAAATGCAGCGGCTGAAAACGTGCGTAATTTCAATGAAACGCCCCAAATTATTAAAATTATTATTATACACACATGAGGTGAAGCAGGGTCCTGCCTCAGGGGCAATGTTTCTGCCCAGGAGGACAAATGTGAACTACATGAATCATGAGGGCGCCATATTTTTGATGTGTCTCTCATACAGTCTGTCTGTCTGTAAAGGATCTTGATCTGGCTTTGGGGCTAAAGGACAAAGTGACCTTGATGTGATGATACTCTCATTCAAGTCCTTTTAAATGAACATTGTACCTGTTCAACTATGTGACAGTTTAACACTGCTTTGCTTATCAGCCGAATACTGAAGCCAGATTTCTTCCTTTTTTCAGTGGTAATAAGTCTTTGGGCTGAGAGTGCGCTCACTACCATAAATACTTTTTTCTTAAGTTTAATAATATTACTGCAGTAATTTGGAGAGAATATTATAGATTAAATAAACAATACATAGCCTTCCTAGACTTTTACTGAGCACTGGGATTAAAACTAGAGCCTGAAATCAATGAGGTGTTTTAGTGTTTGGGCTGCTGCTGTATTTTCTGTAAACCACCAGATGTCACTGTGTCGGCTGAGTTCAGGACCCAGAAGCTTCAAATCTTTCAGCACAAACCAGAGGAAAAGCCCCAAAGCTACATAGAGCTCAGTTCAGCCCAAACTGGTTCTGATGGTCCAGGTGCTGTAAATAAATCCATTTAGAAATGTTAGTCTGCCTTTATTGATCTGCTACATTACATTCATCGGCAGACAAGTGATTCAGTTAGATAGTTTTACAAAGAACAAAGCTCTCTTTTTCACTCTGCTGACATTCACACAGTCACACACATTCACACAGTTACACACATTCACACAGTCACACACATTCACACAGTTACACACATTCACACCTGGAAGCTCCACATTATTGCAGAAGGTTTGGATGCAGAGGACAAAACATCTCACTGTGGCAGAGGGAACTCGTTCAGGGGACGGTATCATGAAGTTCAGCTTCTCTTTGGGTTACCTTCACTGAGCCCGACTCTGGAGGTCCTGGATAACTATTAGACCGTTATTAACTGTAATCAGCTGTTAACTGGCCCAATCAGCTCTGAGCAGGGACGTCACCAGGATTGAAAGACTGGGGGGGCTTAGTCCCCAAGGTATGCGTAATTTGTCGCATCATTTGTAACTGTATTAGAACCACACTTATATCAACAACCAGTGAAGAAGCCAATATGTCAAGAGGTAAAAAGAGACGTATTCTTGTCTTCCATTTGTCCTCAGTTGAACAAAAGTTACCATAATTTCAGCTTTTAGACACATCGAAGCTGCAGGGGGGGGATTCACTGAAATACTATCTAGCTGCTCATGTGAATGTGTGATAAAGTAATACCATATCTAATTCCTCTCTCTCTTAGATAAGTTACAGGTCCAAAGAATGCTGTTTAATTACACTAATAATCCCACTCTGCCTACATTTAGGCAACATCTACATATTTTTATTTATTTATTATAAGTGGATCAGAATATAGCAAATAATAAATATCATAAAATAATTTACTTTAGGCTCTGTCTTGTTGCCCAGACCAGCCAACAAATGAGTATTGTAAGAAGAAAACAAAACAGCCCACATTTTCTTAGACCTGTAGACCAGTACTGACCTGTAGACCACTACAGACCTGTAGACCAGTACTGACCTGTAAAACACTACAGACCTGTAGACCAGTACTGACCTCAGAATCAGCTGCTCCAGTCTCCTGCTTCTTTCTCCTAAAATATCTTCACTATCTGGTCAATGAATTGAAGGATGTGCTGGTACAACAGCATTAACAGGGACCGTGTGACATTTAGTTTTCACTCTCAACAACATTCTTTGGGGACTTTTACTGTTTTGAAATAGGCTACCAGAGATAGGTGATATTAACGGTGTTCACCAACACTAGTGTTTCCCAGAGCCAACTAATATCCCCTTTCCTTTAGCTGAAGTTAACGTAGCTTAAGTTCAGCAAGTAACAGTCAAAGAACAACTGTGTGTCCCTCACTACGCTGAATCAGTCCTCCTTCACCATGTCTGTGTCTCTCTGTGTAGTAACATTGCTGGGCAGCTCAGCAGAGCACCTTCCAGCTTTCTTACTTTGATTCGATTTGTAGGTTAACAGGCTAAAGAATGTCTTATCTACCAGCTTCAGTAATTTTACACTGTATAAAATATTATCCATTTGACCTGAGGAGTAGATAAGACTTGTACCTGATCCATGAGTATCTCTTATATTTTAGTCACATTCACATTTATTCATTTGGAGACACTTTTGTCTAAAGTGACTTACGAATGAGGAACATTGGGAGTTTAAGTCTACTTGGTTTTGTCTGTAAAAAGTCTGAGAAGCAGACAGTAAAACAGGAAGTTGCTGCAGAGGATTACTGACACCATCTGTTAGCTGACAGACAGATGTGTCTGCTTGGATGTCACTGTTTGATTCCCCTGTGTTCTATGGCCCCTCCCTTGAAGGTGTAGTTACTCTTAAAGCTCACTTAGGACAAGGTCACGTTCCTGAAGCTCGGCTGAACAGAAACATTCTGATTTATCATTCAGTCTGCAGACATGAGGTCAAGCAGGGTCCTGCCTTAATGCAACGTGTCTCTTCAGACCTACATGACTCAAGAGGACGCCATATTGTTCTTACAGTCACTACATTCACTTTGCACTTTGTCACCAGGAAGTCCTGCATCTCATCAGCCCCACATAACATCTGCATGTACTGTTTGGCTGCAGAGGACTTATCAGGACTACAGAGAGATCCACATTCTGGCACATAACGTTCATCAGATTTATTGTTTTCCTGCTTTAGATGTTTTGTCTCCCCTGTTTGTTATCTGTGTGTCTGTCGGTGTGACTTTCCTTCCACCTCGTCTCCTGGCTGCTGGCTTCACACACCTGTTCACAATCCACCAATCATCCTGCTGACCTTACTCACCTGCCTCTCATCATCCTGCCTACCTGCAGTACATCAACTGCAGTTTTCCTTCCACTCTTCAGCAGATTGGTTTTCAGTGATTCTCTCAGACAGCAGTTTGTCTCTAGTGGGTTTTGCTTGTTTTGCCTTGTCTGTGCTTTACCTGTCTGCTAACATGTGGCTTTGGTGCTCCAGGATCATCACATGTCTGTCTGCCTCCTTTATGCTTCCTGCTCGTTTGGTCCTTGAGCCACATATATCCATCACCTCCACTCTCTCTGCCTCCTCTGGATTTCCCTGCCACCACATTCATTCTCCCATTATCACCTGGTTTGCAATAAAGACTTGGTACAACAGGTCCTGTGTTTGAGTCCAGCCTGTTAGCAAACTCAACATAAGCCTGTGTAGCAATGTAGATAGACAGACGGTTAAGTTTGTGTTTCAGAGGACCCAGGAGCAGACACAGACTCTGAAGTTTGTTGAGAACAAGATCTTTCAATGAGCAACACAAGAAGGCTGGAGAGGAAAGGGGGAGTGTGATGATGATGGTGGGAGGCTGGCTTCCTGACTGAAGAGGAGTAGTGGTCTGTAGTGGTCTGTAGTGGTCTGTAGTGGTCTGAGGTGTCTGGTGTGTAGAATATGGAACATGAGCCGAGGCTCTGTGGTGCAGAGACAAAAAAGGCACATGAGCAACACAGTGAGAGAGTAGTTTAGAATATAAAAGACAAACTAGTTTCCTGGGCAGAGAGACTGGATGTTACCACAAGTAGACGAAACAATCAGGTGACGAATTACAGGAGAGGAGGAGGATTTTGAGGAGGTGATTGGGATCAGGGGTGGAGCTGTTTTTTGAAGATTAATGCTGCGTTCCCGGCAACTCGGAACTGGGATATTTCCGACCTCCAACTAGGAAAAGTACCCCAGAACGCCACTTGAAGTCGGATTTCCTACTTGTGAACTCGGAGAAAGAATTTGTACCCGACTTCACGAGTAGCAGCTGAATGACGTCAGAAAACAATGTCAGCGCCCATGGAAGCTCACTTTGTAAATGGTAAACCATAAACTAAACGGCAACAAAACGTATATTTGCATGTATTTGAATTAAAATAATAAATAGGATCATGCAGTAAAACTTGTTTTGCATGTATATTGATGTAGAAATATGTTTTACACATACGGTAGCTGGCTACAGTAAAGAATCTCATAAAGTCATCTTTTCTGCATAAAAGTTATTGTTAAAAATGCCAAAACATTAGGAAGTGTAACGGACAACATTGACTTACTTCAGGGCTACCAACTTGGGGTACACATAACGAGTAACGTATGGACTATTTATTTCAGTTGTTGCAGTTAAACTGCCATCCTTTTAATTAACACCTAAAGCACTGCTGAGGGTGCAACTGTGTGCTCACTTTGTCATGGTCACCCATGATTTTCGTTCACTTTCGGCGTCATGCACCACCATGCACCTGGAACGCTTTGATGTCGGAAGTCGGAAGATTCAACTGGGAAATATCCCAGTTACGACCAGTCTCGAACGCGCCATAATTCACAGATTGTGAAACACACGAGCCTAACAGCCAGTGTATTTTACTGCCATGCAGGTAGAGCAGTTCACACTGCAAAAACTGAGCTCTCAAAAACAAGAAAAAAAGCATTAAAATGGGGGGAAATTACTTAAAATAAGCAAAATTATCTGCCAACAGAATAAGAATATTTCACTCGCTACTTAAGGCCAATAAAACTTGAACCAAGTGAAATTCTCTGACATAAAAGCCTCCTGGTAAGAAGAAATATCTTGTCAGAAAAAAAACAAGTATATTTTGCCTTCAATTAAGATAATTAATCTTACTAAGTTTTTAGTTTTTGCAGTGCACGTTGGAAACCATTTCGTGATTTGAAGACAAGCAGATTACTGGTTTCATTTCAAGCCTACAGGAAGAGTTTGATACTCAAAGCAGCTCATCTACACTTTCAGCTGACGTGACGACAGGCAGTCATGTCAGGACCACAGAACAGAATGATGCATATTTGTGCCTTTCTCACGTCTAGAGAAGAGGAAGTGCAGACTAACAGGAACCTACTGCATCTTATTACTTACTATATTTACTGCAGACTGTTGAGATGCAGTTCAAATGAGGACAGCACATCAGACTTTGCAGTAGGAAACTCATTCAGGTCGGGTCTCAGAGCTTTCAAAGGTAAAGTTTGGGACGTTATTTTTTTCTTAAATATAGAGATGAGAACTGCACACAGTCATGAAGATGGATGTGCAGGAATATAAAACTGAACAGACAGCAGTTTGTGATTTGATCTGATTGTGGGTAAACTATAGGTACACTGTGTTTGTGTGAACTTCAGCTCACAGCTTTAGTGATGTCACTGAACAATGTTAGGTAGATATTAAAAAACCTGCTCCCTTTAATAACCTGATCTCTCAAACAGGTTTCACTCTGAAGAATGGAAGATTACGAAAAACTTGATTTCATCCTGGATGTGCTGACATACATAGTCATCGCTGTCGGCCTTCCTCTGACCCTGGTGGCCATCTATGCTCTTTATTCTATGGTATGTACATTCTGACTGAGAGTTATTTATTTCCTGTCTGTGTGGTGTGTCTGTCCTACAGTCTGTCTGTCTGTAAAGGATCTGGATCTGGTTTGGGGGCTAGGTCTCCTGGGGACTTACAGGAATAACGGACTCCATAATTAAAATGAACATGAAGCTGATTGGACCCTAAACACATGCAGTTTCCAAGTGTGGCTCCATTCAGCCTTCTCTTAAACTGTTGAGCTTAATGGCACCATTTAGTTACAACTCCAGACAAACATCAGACAGTCAGAGACGTTTGAGCAGCAGAATTTGGAAGGAAATGGTGAAATCTGGAGACGTTAATTTTGGTTTTTGAAAACTATTTGATGGATTGCCAAAAAAAAGAAGTTAGACATTCATGGAGGATGAATCGTACTAATACTCGTAATCCCCTGACTTTTCATTTAGCGCTGTATAAAATGTTAATATTGTTTATTATTTATTTATTGTTTTTAAGATCATGGTCCACATCGGCGCCCAGACAGCAGCACTGGATTAAAATGGGGGCTCTGCTCGTTATTTACCCACGTAGTATCAGAGCTCAATAGATGATTTTTTTTTCATCCCCACACAGACGCTTCCTTCAGGTTCAACATACTTGAGCTGACTGAACTTATTCTGATCAGCTGTTCAGGAAACTAAAGCTCAGACTTTCCCAGCTCACTCCCACCTTCTGTTAACATGGCTCCTCTTATTATCTGTGTGATCCTCCCTATAATAAATATCCAATGAGGAGAGATTCTCACCTTGCAAACACAAACATGAGCCTCAAACTGCGACTCCAGTCTGATAAATCCAGCTCATGTGTTTGAGCCAGAATGCTGAAAAACTGCTGCAGAAGCTGCAGGAAATCTGGCCCTTAGTCTTGTTCCTGCAGTGATTGGCCAGTGTGTCATATCTGAGATTTCTGTTGGATGAAAAGTCAGAAATGGCTCTGACTGCAGCTGCTGGGCAGAGCAAGATGACAGATTTGGGAGGAGGTGGACTTCACAACATGTTTCCAACTGCTTGTTGACTTTTACCAATGTTTTCCTGCAGGTGAGAAGAGATCATGTTGCTCCCATCTACGTCATCAACCTTCTCATTTCTGACCTGATTCAGCTCTGCTGCTTGATCGTTCAGGTGGCACCAAATGTGGATTGGAGGACACATTACATCTTCTTATACATTTACTACTCTGGTCTGTTTACCAGTGTTTACTTCATGGTCTGCGTCGCCCTGGAAAGGTATCTGTCTGTCTATCCAGTATGTGTGTAGCTCCTTCTGTGTCTGAACATTATATTAGTTTATAACTCTGAAGCTCCTCAAAGACTTTGTGTCCATCTTGTATTACAGGTATTTGGTCATCACCCACCCACTGTGGTACCGCTTCAGAACCATCAAGACCTCTGTGACGGTCTGTGTTCTGGTCTGGGTCCTTTCTCCTGTCTGTGCCACCCGTTTCTATTTCTTTGTTGACAATCTGGGGACATACATAACCTTCGCTGTCCTCTTCCTCCTTCCCTTCCCTCTGTTAATATTCTTCCTAGTTGGGACCCTCAAAGCCCTGTCTGCTTCCACCTCGGTCCCCTCAGAAAAACAACGAATTGTGGGAATTTTGGTTCTGGTGCTGCTTATTTACATGCTGCTGTTCCTGCCCTTCATCATTGGGTACCTGGGAAAAAACTATGACGGGACATTCTTTTACCTGTCTCTCTTTTTACTTAGGCTGAGTCCTCTTGCAGACTTGGTCCTGTATGTCTTCATGAGGAAAGGGTTCATAGACAAGCTCTTGGCCTCTGTGTGTTGCTGCAGAATGGACAGCAGTGATATCAGCAGTCCATCAGTATGAATGATGACCACAGTCAGCTTCATGTAGGCAGAGAAAGAGGGAGAGAGAGAAAGGGGAGGAAACAGGAGGAGAAATGGAGGCCAATAGAAAGGATAGAGACGAGACAGATACTGTCATCTACTGAGACCATTTCCAATAAGACACCTAACTGTAGAGAACAGGAAGCACTGTTTGGACTCTGCTGTGGGAGAAGTGGCTGCTGGGAAATGTTTTGCTCAACTTGCTCTGGTTCACTGTGATGGCTTCAACACATGGAAATAAAATCTGTTTTATTAGTTTGGAGCTGGAAGTTGATGTCTGTCATTATTCTCCTTTAATCACAGAAGCAAAGCAGATATTATTTTAGATGAACTGAGCTCATTATAGCCTCCTCGCTGTCTTCTTTTTTTTTTTTTTTAACTTTTTTTTAGTTATTTACTAATGTATGTTTAGTAAAAAAAAATACTTTTTGTATTTTTTTGTAGAAATGAGAAAAATACCCTCCATATTGTTTGTTTCTCTTTAGTCAATGTAAGTTTCATTTTTGCTGTTTTAGTGGTAGGCATGCTAGTGTTTAGGATGTGACTCAGAGCTGCTGTTTTGCAGCAGCTGCTGTGTGCTTGGAAAAATGAATTTATGTCAGTTTATATGAAATTGTACTTTCTCTTGAAATCCAATAAAAATCAATCAATGTGAATGTTTGTCTTTGACCAGCTCAGTGAATTAAAAGCTGACAAATGAAGGTTCAACAAAATCTCTCTCCTGTATGGCAAATCTCTATTGTCTATATGAACATTAAGCCCTTTTGTTGATGTCGCTCTTTATTATTCTACTGTATACGTTTTTGGCACCTATTTCCTTATGAACTGTTTGTCCCCCAAACTTTGTTTCAACTTCAACTTTCTTCCAGCCTACTCAACTAAAAGCTTATTGCTCTCACTATATGTGCAGCTACATACTTCAGTTAAGCTTTTAACTGCTAAAATGATGTTGGTCTTTCCAAGTTGTAATTGGCGTTTGTCAAAAAAAACCTGTTCACTATCAAATTGAAGGGGTTTACAACTTTTTTGGAGATTTCATTGGTAAGATTGCCACTAAAGGTCCAGTCTAGACAAAATGGGACTCAGAGACTGCTGTGACCACATTTTTACAGACATCTGCTTCAACATCCGCCTTCCCCTTCATGCTGCAATGGGGTCAACAGTTGCATTAAATGAAGCAGGATAAGACAGAAATGTGTTATTTAGCTGGTGACCTCTGCTCTGTTTCAGCACTCTGGACAGCGCCGTGCCTTTACAAACCTCCTAACCAGCCAGTATATTTGACATGTATCATTTAATTTTATGTATTTTACTATGGTTTAATATACAATAAGTCTGTGTATGTGCGCATGTACACCTGTGCTGTGTGTAGTTCTTTGTGTAACAGCAGCAGACTAGGTCAAACTAGACAAAGTATCTTTTGCAGGCTCTGTGTTTTAAAGAGCTTCATTCCTGCATACTTAAGGTTATTTTGCAAGTAGAGTACAAAAGCCATTAAAATACATGTCCAGCTGAGGGAGCATGTCCTGCAGCAGGGCCGGTTTGATGGTGCTGAAAGCAGAGCTGAATTCCACAAGCATCATCGTAGGTTCCTGGAGAGTCCAGGTGCTGGAGGATGAAGTGAAGGGCCATGTTTACTGGGTCGTCTACAGACCTGTTTGCCATGTAAGTGAACTGCAGGGGGTCCAGGAGTTGGTCTGTAGTGGACTTGAGGTGGGACAGGCTGGCACACGGCATGTCTCCAGTGAGGTGTTAAACATGTCTGTGAACACCAGAGACAGCTGATCAGCACAATGCTTCAGGGTGGATGGGGAGACAGAGTCCGGCCCAGCTGCTTTGGGGGTTTCTGCCTCTTGAACAGTCTGTTTTTTTTACTTTTTGGACGCAGCCTGTGAGTCTGTGGTGGCCTGTGCTATCCTGTTTGCTGTTGCATCCTGGGGCGGCAGTTTGACGATGGAGGACGCTAACAGACTAAACAAACTGATCCCTAAGGCCAGCGACGTGGTGGGGGTGGAGCATCGTCCTCTCTGAGCTACATGTCATCTTGGACAATGTCTCCCACCCACTTCATGATGTGCTGCTCAAACACAGGAGCACTTCCAGTGCAAGACTTACCCAAAATGCACCACAGAGCGCCACAGGAACTCATCAGACTCTTCAGCTTCCCCCTCAAAGTGTCTGACACACGGACACTTAGTTAGTTATTAAAAAATTGTAGTGCAATACTTCACACTCTGCTGCAACTGTGCTGATATTTATTCACTGTTCATCACAATTCTGTTCATCTAAATATTGATATCAATACTTCTTCATATGTAAATTTTTCTTTTATATGTTTATTCTTTATATTTATATTTTTCATCTACCAACTTCTTCACTTCTTCGATGTGCAATGTGTGCAACTGTGACAGAAAAATTTCCCCTTGGGGATCAATAAAGTTTTTCTGATTCAGATCAGGACTACAGAGAGGTTTACGTTCTTGCACATAATGTACGTCAAATGAACTGCATTCCTCCTTTAGATGTATAAACATTCATGCCTGGTATAGTCTGGCCATGTTCAGAGTGTTTTTGCTGTTTTCCTCTTCCTGTGTTTCTCTATCCCCTGTTTGTGATCTGTGTGTCTGAGCAGGACACAGTAAACAGTGTAACACCACATTCTCACCTCAGGGCACCAATCAGGACTACCTACGCTTTCAGAAAGCCTGACAAAGCATCAGTAGTCTGTTTGACACCCTGAGATGAGAACAGGCTCAGTATAAATACAGAATGCAGGTTGGTCTTCATGTGCTGGTGTTTGTTAAACAGCTACAGAGTGAAAACGTTCAGCTCTGCAGGGAGAACTGAGTCTTTATTAGTATCAGCACAGATCACACGTGTGCAGACACAAACTCCTTCCAGAGTCTCTCCAGCTGTTAGAGCCCACTGACAGCTGAGATCAGCTGATCCAGCTTCTTCTTCTCATTTAGTTTGCAGTTCCAACCAGTGTTTAGGTGAATTACCTCCACCTACTGGACCGCATGTCAGATGATTGGCAGACTAAATCTATTCATTTCCTCACATATTTAATGCTTAGATATTCCCCACATCTTATTTCCAAGGAGGTTCTCTGCAGTGAACCTAAGCTTTTCCTGCAACTGCTGTTATTGTCCTCCTCTCCTCCACACAGCTTTACTTATCACAACTTGTATGTCAGCAGACGTTGATTTGAGCGGTTGTTTTGGTAGAATATGGACGTCTTCATCTCTCTCTCTGCCCTACATGGGCAGGAACCCAAGAACAAAAATCGGAAATTCCCTGAAATTAAAGTCACAAAAAATCTAAATCACTCTGGTGTTTTCTTCTGAATATTCCAAATCCACTCAAAGTCTCTCAGGTGCATGATAGTGATTGTGGGCTAATCTCAGGAGTATTCCCTCACTGTTAAATCTGATTATGAAGTCTAATATAATTTCCCACCGCATGAATAATACAAGGCTTCTCTCATAAATGTGTGACTATAATGTCAGGTGCTGGAGGATGAAGTGAAGCCTGTCCAGGAGTGGGTCAGTGATGGATTTAAGGTGGGACATCACAAAGTGCTCAAAGACTTCATTACCACAGAGGTCAGGGCGATGGGTCTGTAGTCAGTTAGTCCTGTGGTCCTGGGTTTTTTGGGGACAGGGATGATGGTGGAGGCTTTGAAGCAGTTTGGCACATGGCATGTCTCCAGGGAGGCGTTAAATATGTCTGTGAACACCGGCGGAAATAGCTGATCAGCAGAGTGCTTCAGGGTGGATGGGGAGACAGAGTCTAAACCACGTTTTGTCATGAAAACACATGTGAATTGTGAAACGGGAAATGACGCGAACCAACACACGAAAAAGGTGTTTTCTGTTATTATAAAGAAAAAAAACAGTTTCGACCTTCATTAGCATGATAATAAATATACTGTATATTTCCTTCCAAATCATATGGTGACAGCAGCATAGTCAATTATAATGTTTACTTATATTCTTGAATGCTTCGTAGTAGCTACAGGCCACTGGTCTTTGCAAATCTGTGTGAAAAAGCTCACTCTTTTTGCCAAAATTCTTTCCTCTCGCAGCAGAACAAAGTCCACAGTGACTCTCAGCACAATGAAGGTTCTCATTTCTTTCACCAACAGCTGTCCACTTCCTGCTGGACGGAGTCTCACTCGTCCTCAAACACCTCTCTCACCCAGCACACATCATAATCTGGGTCTGGATCTCTTAATTCGTTCTTGTTTTCGTCCCCATAGTAACTGCTGTAATCGGCAGAAATGTCGCTCAGCTCATCAGCCTTCATCTCTGTCTGTAGAGCAGCTTTGGAAACTTTTTTTGCGCTCCTCACTGAGGCTGAAAACAAATCCCATCATGCGTTCATCTCCCCCCCAAACGCGCACAGTCTCGCTTCCGGCCTGGTGGGTTAACGCCTGCACTGGGGCGGTTTTGGGGAGGGGGGCCAGCAGGGGCCAGTGCCCCTGTAACACAGCCCTTGGACCCCCCTATGGCCCCCCCTCTGAACGAAAAGTCTACGGCAGTCCTAATGAATTAGTGGCCGCGGCCGCCCCGAAGCAACCTCCATGTGGCCCAGCATGTGATCTAACATAACAACAAAAGTAGCTACACTACATGCATAGTGTATGAAAGTATCTACAGAGTGAGCTGCTGTAGGCTGAACCATTCCTTCTCATCTGTTGAGTTTCACATGCTGTACCGATCACCGCCAATCAAGGCTCAACACTTCCTGTCGGACCTGCAGCCTCTCCGCTCCTCTGTGTGTCTGCAGAGCGCCTCCACACACACGCGCGCGCGCACGGAACGAAGTCAGCCAGCTGATCAGTGGACATTACGACATTGATCACTACTCCTCTCGTTAGTGTAGCTACGTATGTGGTTCAATAAAACCTTTGCCAGTAAAAAGCCACTATTTTCCCGCTGCAGCTGTCTTTAGGTTTCACACAGGCACAGCGCTGCTTCAGCTAATAGCTTATTGTTAAAAACAAGCTGAAGTGAAACCTGTCAAGTTATGGATGTGAAAATAAGGGAAATTTTCCGGTGCCCACCGGAGCAGTCCCACCACCCCATCCAATCAGTAGGCTATCTCTTACATTTTAGGACAGGTGTTATAGCCTAAATGAACACAAAAGGGTATAGCATTTATTATTTATTTAAATGCTTATTTGCGTATTTTCTGTTCATTTATCATTATTTTTCTTTACATTTAGCCAACATTTTATTTTCATTCCACACATTCTTTTCATTTCATATTGCTTTTCTTTTAAAGTTTTTCTCTTAATTTCACATAACTTTTCTTTACTCTTTTAGTGAGTTATTGTACAAATTTGTTGCAGAGATTGCTTATTTAAGACTGTTTTGGAAGGAGTGTATTTGCGGGCTGAGCCAGAGTGGTTCATTTTACAGGAGAGTAGAGCGCTAACAGTTCTGTTAGGTGCGTTCCAGATGACGGCGGCTCACTTTCGCCAACTTGATAGTCTAACATGAGCTGCAGGTGACTGCAGGGGGGTGTATAAAAACGGCGCATAAAGTCGGACACATTCTACGTGCAGCAGCTTACTGTGAGCTGACATCAATGACTGATCTCGCGGCATTTGCAAAGAATAATGCCGCGAGACCGGGCAGTAGTGGGGTTCCAACTTTGTGCAGTCGGGGAAAAGCAACTGCAGCCGCCGGACTCAGTGCCTGCAGCCGCCTTGCTCCCGCGAGGTTTTAATGTCATGGTTACGGTTTGCAGCGCCGGCGAAAGTTGGACACAATTTTAAACCAGCAGCCTTATGTTCAGTCAGCGCTGCGCAGCGCCGCAAAGTCAAACGCTCCTATTATTTTTTTAATAACGCAGGGTAAAATACGGGACTTTCCGGCCAAAACGGGATACTTGACAGGTATGAGTGAAAGCTGTCTGTCTTTAGTAACTGTTCAGCTTAGTTTGCCTGTACATTAAAATATGGCACATTATAAACTCAGCTGGTGGCTGAGACAAACCAGCAGCAGCAGCGGGAGGAGGAGGACAGGAGGGACTGAGCTGTTCATCATTTCTAAACTTTACACAGTATTGATGTCAGGAATATGTAATATTTATTTTACTGACATGTTAAATTTGTTTGTTGTTTGTTGCTGTAAATCCTGTTGCTGCTCTAGAAACAACAACAAATTCAAATAATATATTTAATTATATAATAAATAGGGCTGATAAGAGCATCAGTAAAGAACTGAACCAATAAGGATCACCAATACAAGTGTGTCAATAAAACCTTAATGATCCCAACTCCTGATAAAATGTCCGGCCCATCTCTGTGTCCTGGTTTTAAAATCCATCCCAATTAAATTTATAATTGAACAGCCCTGGTCTACAGTAATCATAGTAATGATCATAGTATCTTCTTGCGACAAAATTAAACTGATGCAGCATTGTAGACAATATTTTGTCCTTGTAATCCATGTTTCCACTGCATGGACAGCCTTCGGATATTGCTGGAAATTTTAATTATTATCACAACAATTTAATAATGCTTTGCATTTAAACAGCACTTTTCATACACAAAATGCGATTGGTCTAACAGGAATGTTTAGTTTTGTGTAATGTAATTTAATAAATATATAACTAAGTTACTGAAAAGATCCTGTTACTGAAACAAATAACTGTAAGTTAGTGAAACATACTAAAACATTACATTATATACTAAACGGGACATTTTGAAAGATTGAACTTTTCCTTTGTCTCATTTGTCTCTGATTAAATGGGCCCCTCTGGCAAAACAACTGGCCCCAGTCTGGCCCCCTCAGTAAAATTGGTCTAGAACCGCCACTGCGCCTGCAGCTGTTGGGCTGGTCCGGTTGGGATCAGAAACAGATGTTGCATCACGTGACACTTCGGAGGAGAGAACGACTTACTGTCTAAAACCATATTTCCATATTTCTCTTTCCTTCCTCCTCACGTGGAAAAGACGCCAGCGAGGGGAACCTGGATGCAGTTTAGAGAGCTGAGGAGCAGCCAGTGTTTCAGACTTCTCTCAGTATCATCTCAGACTGATCCTTGTTTTGCCGATCAGATTTCCTCCCGATCAGAAGGCCCGGTAGGTAAAAATATTATACACAGACAGAATTAGAAAACGGATTATTGTTAGTCATAATTATTTCTGATGTTCTTCTCGTGCTTATGTACAATCAGTCCAAACAGAGTCAGAGTCCAGCTCAGGGAGAGTTGCAACATAAACATCTTAAAAACTGAAGCGCAGCCCTGCTCTGGTTGGGACTGTGAACGGCTCTTTATCAGAGTGAACGTGATCTGTGGAGAGATTTCTGATCACAAGTGTTTCAGTCAGTTTCAGTTTTACTTCGATCTGAAGGGGAAACTAAAGGCAGAGCTATAAAGTAATGCCCAGCAGAGTGTAGGGCAGGTAGAAAGTAATATTCTGCCTTTGTTCTGGACCTATCAGAGAACACAGATATGTGGGAGAGATTCTGAATGTGCAGAACGTTTTGAACATGAGCAGAAAACCTGCTGGAAAAGTCCAGAGGCTCATTTATAAAACTGTGCGTAGAATCCTCACTGAAAGTTTACGTGCGTACGCCAAAACATTTTCAGCCTAATAAAAAAGCGCTTCCGCAGGCACATCTGTAAGCAATGTTCCCTTTATAACTCATGACCAACCTGAAATGTGGCGCACGTGAGGGAGCTCCATGTCCGACCCTCCAAACGCCCACAGTGGCCTATAAATGGTCACTGGTTTGTGCACCGGAGCTCCACCCCTTTTATAACTGATCTGCTGGAAGGGGCATCCGTCTTGATTAGTGACGTCACTGGCAGGAGAGGAACACACACGGAAGTATTTAAATAACATTTATTTTAATTCTGCCTGCAGCCCAATGCCACAGTTTAGTGTGAAGATTTATGTGAAATGTTATGTTATGAAAAATAAACAAATTATTAATGAAACTATGTCATTTATTCTAAACATATACTTGAAACTAGCAGCATAGAAAACCTGCACATTGTGGCAGAGTTTGCTTTGCTGTCGCTGCTCCTGTGATAAACCTGGTGAATACTAAAGAAGACAGTGGTCTCTGTTTGAACTGATTATTTTGTAGAAAAGTAAGAACGTTACTTTGTTGATATTTGTCTTGTTTTTTTTCACTTGAGCCCCTGCCCACCAAAATGTCTGTGCACGTCTCTGATTCACAGCCAGTGAGCAACGGACTTTCAGACTAATAATAATAAAATAAAACTGCGTTAACGCAATAAAATAATTGTCGGTGTTAATTCATTGATGTGTTAACGTGATAAGGCATTAACGTGCCCAGCCATAATAATAATAATATATATAAATATTATTTCATAAGCACCACCTAATTTCAGTCCCTCCTCAATCGATCCCAAATCTTGTTGATAGTGCTGCAGGCTCTATTGAGCCAAGTATTCCCATAGCTCTCAGTAGTTACGACTTCATGAGCTTCTTTAATGATACAGTTCTAGCTATTAGAAACAAAATCCACCAAGACCTGCCCTCAACTGGCACCGACTTAACTCTATACTCAGAAACCTTAGAAACAGCTGTAAAACCAGTTATATGTTTAGACTGCTTTGCTTCCCTCAATCTTTACCAACTAACTTCAATAGTTTCTTCATCCAAACCATCAACCTGCCTCTTAGACCCTGTAATGGCAATTTTCTTAGCTTTACCTTTAGCCTTTCCAATATTTTGCCATCATGCACAGGTAGGGAATGACAGACACACAAGATGACTTTCCAGAGAGATAGTAGCTGTTGAGGTTTGTGGTTTATTGCAGGAGAACAATTGTACAAAAAGATTAACATACCGGTTGTTTCTTAACTTGTTTCCAATTGTTTGCTGCTCTGTGGTCTGGTGAGAACTGTTAGTGCTCCCCCCACCTGTGCCTTCCACTTCCTGTCACGTATGCCCTCTATATATAACCATGTGCATCTAATCACTGCCACCCAGTGTCCAAAATACTAATATAAATATATCTAAACAAAAATAAAATACCATGCCAACAATAAACATAAATGGCTCCTACAGACCCCATCCTGACTAGGCTGCTTAAAGAAGTTTTACCCTTAGTCAGCACTTCTCTACTAGATATGATCAATCTGTCTTTATCAACAGGCTATGTGCCACAGTACTTTAAACACACTCCTTTGTGTTGCAACGCTATTGCAAACTACAGCGTAGCATATACATGCAAAATCGCCGTTTTGCGTACAATAGACTTGGCTTTTCCAATGCGTGTGACGCATGAGATGCGATCGGGTTGGTCAGATAGCTGTGGGCGGAAAACATTGAGAAAAAAAAATTGAGGGTTGGGGGTGCAGCAACCCGGTGAAGATGTAGAAGGGGGCGGCCTAACAATTTTGGGAACTGCTTTTGTAAATAAACATGTAAAAAGAAAATTAAATGTTTTTAAAGTGTTTGAGTAAATCCAAAACTGTAACCCTGGGTCGTCAGTGCGCATGTGTAGGCGTGGCGTGTATGTGTGTGGAAGCAGCAGAGGAACACTTGCTGAAGAGCCCGAGCTTCACCGGTGTTGTGCCGAGTCGTCCGCACGTTGCGGGACTTTCAGATCATTTATTACCGTTGATGAACCACACAAAAGTCAGGCAGCGTGAAACCGCCTGTCGACTGTATCTGCCTGTAAGGTGTCGAGGCAGATGGCCGTCCTCCCTGAGTCACAGTTCTGCTCAAAGTTTCCAGCCTCTGGCACCGCGTTTGCTCATGGTGGGAAGTGTTGGGTCTCTGTTAATATTACAAAGGCTACAGTCTAGACCTGCTCTGTATGAAAAATGACACAACTTTCGTTTTGAATTGGGGCTGTATAAATAAAATTGAATTGAAATTGGAATCATAACAAGGCAAGAGGTCCAAAAGTATCATGGAAATAAAAAATGCAGAGAGCTTTGGACGGTAGCTGTACAGTACATGCACACTTTTAGCTGAGGTGAGGACAGGCCGTCATGTCAGGAGCACAGAACACAATAATACATGTTCTCTCTTCCTCAGAAGAGGAGGTGCAGATTAACAGGAACCTACTGCATGTTATCACTTACTACATTTACTGCAGACTGTTTAGATGCACAGGACCACACATCAGACTGCAGTGGGGAACTTTTTCAGGTCGGGTCTCAGAGCTTTCAAAGGTAAAGTTGGGACATTACTTTATTTTTATATGTAGAAATAAGAACTTTCATGAAGATGGATGTGCAGGAATATCAAACTGAACAGACAGCAGTTTGTGATTTGATCTGATTGTGGGTAAACTATAGGTACACTGTGTTTGTGTGAACTTCAGCTCACAGCTTTAGTGATGTCACTGAACAATGTTAGGTAGATATTAAAAAACCTGCTCCCTTTAATAACCTGATCTCTCAAACAGGTTTCACTCTGAAGAATGGAAGGTCTCTACTTTAACAGCAGCTCACAGGACCAAAGCTACGATTACAGCAACGTCAACTACACCTCCTATGACACTGAGCTCGATGACAATTACAACAAACTTGATTTCATCCTGGAAGTGCTGACATACATAGTCATCGCTGTCGGCCTTCCTCTGACCCTGGTGGCCATCTGTGCTCTTTATTCTATGGTACGTACATTCTGACTGAGAGTTATTTATTTCCTGACGGAAGCAAGAATGAAAGCAGGTTAGGCCAAGTCGATTACAGATTTAAAGCAGGTTTAAACGGGGCCCTGCTTCAGAGAGCAGGAACAGTGAAAACTGTCAGTATGCTAAGTCCAGGATGAGGGAGACTCTGGATTTTCGGTTTCAGAGACTGAGTTCAGATAGACTCTAGGTCGGTAACCCCGGCAACTATGGGGTTTTCATCATTTGTCATGGGGGTGATGATGGAGCAGTGGAAAAGGGCCATGCCTTTGGTGTGAGAGAGCTGGGCTCGAATTCACACTGATACACCGTTGTGTCCCTGAGCAAGATACTTAACCCCTCGTTGCTCCAGAGGCCTGCGACCTCTGACACATATAGGAACTGTAAGTTGCTTTGGATAAAAGCTACATGAATAAATGTAATGTAACTTTTTAAAGATTTTGTCATGGTCCACATCGGCGCCCAGACAGCAGCACTGGATTAAAATGGGGGCTCTGCTCGTTATTTGCCCACGTAGTATCAGAGCTCAATAGATTTTTTTTTTTTCATCCCCACACAGACGCTTCCTTCAGGTTCAACATACCTGAGTTTTACTGAACTTATTCTGATCAGCTGTTCAGGAAACTGAAACTCAGACTTTCCCAGCTCACTCCCACCTTCTGTTAACATGGCTCCTCTTATTATCTGTGTGATCCTCCCTATAATAAATATCCAATGAGGAGAGATTCTCACCTTGCAAACACAAACATGAGCCTCAAACTGCGACTCCAGTCTGATAAATCCAGCTCATGTGTTTGAGCCAGAATGCTGAAAAAACTGCTGCAGAAGCTGCAGGAAATCTGGCCCTAGTCTTGTTCCTGCAGTGATTGGCCAGTGTGTCATATCTGAGATTTCTGTTGGATGAAAAGTCAGAAATGGCTCTGACTGCAGCTGCTGGGCAGAGCAAGATGACAGATTTGGGAGGAGGTGGACTTCACAACATGTTTCCAACTGCTTGTTGACTTTTACCAATGTTTTCCTGCAGGTGAGAAGAGATCATGTTGCTCCGATCTACGTCATCAACCTTCTCATTACTGACCTGATTCAGCTCTGCTTCATGATCGTTGATGTGGCACCAAATGTGGATCGGAGGACAGATTACATCTTCTTGAACATTTACTTCTCTGCTCTGGTTGCCAGTCTTTACTTCATGGTCTGCGTCGCCCTGGAAAGGTATCTGTCTGTCTATCCAGTATGTGTGTAGCTCCTTCTGTGTCTGAACATTATATTAGTTTATAACTCTGAAGCTCCTCAAAGACTTTGTGTCCATCTTGTATTACAGGTATTTGGTCATCGCCCACCCACTGTGGTACAACTTTGGACGAACCATCAAGACCTCTGTGGCAGTCTGTGTCCTGGTCTGGGTCCTTTCTGTTGTCTGTATCATCCTTTTATATTTTGTTGATCATCGGGCCACATACATAACATTGGTTGTCCTCCTCCTCCTCCTTCCCTTCCCTCTGTTAATCTTCTTCCTGGTTGGGACCCTCAAAGCCCTGTCTGCTTCCATCTCGGTCCCCTCTGATGAAAAACGACGAATTGTGGGAGTTTTGGTTCTGGTGCTGCTTATTTACACGCTGATGTTCCCGCCCTTCATCATTGTGTTATTGGAAGGAAACTATGACAGGACATTATTTTACCTGTCTTACATGTTTCTTAAGTTCAGTCCTCTTGCAGACCTGGTCCTGTTTGTCTTCATGAGGAAAGGGTTCATAGACAAGCTTTTGGCCTCTGTGTGTTGCTGCAGAATGGACAGCAGTGATATCAGCAGTCCATCAGTATGAATAAGGTTTTGCTCAACTTGCTCTGGTTCACTGTGATGGCTTCAACACATGGAAATAAAACCAGTTTCATTAGTTTGGAGCTGGAAGTTGATGTCTGTCATTATTCTCCTTTAATCACAGAAGCAAAGCAGATATTATTTTAGATTAATTGAATCCTTGAGGTTCCTTTTGATGAATGTAAATGTTTTTAAATGAACAAACATTTCATTGGTGTATTTTATCTGCATGATGTCTGGTTTTGATGTGTGGGCTGTTACTGTTGCACACAGCATGTACAGTATAGACTCCCAGGCCACTTTATTAGGTACACCTGTTCAGTTGATGTTAACTGAAATACCCAATCATCCAATCACATGGCAGCAGCTCAGTGTATTTAGGCATGTACTTTCTCACACACATTTTAATTTAGCTGTTTACTAATGTATGTTTACCCAAAACTGTGTTTGCTTTTTTTACACAAGTAAGAAAACAATAACATTTTTATTATTAGTTTAATATTTGGTGTATTAGTGATAACTGCATGTTACAGACCTATTACATGTATTTGGTGTATTTTAAAGGCTGTAAAATTTAATCAGCAAAATAAGCAAATTAATAACGGAAACACAAAATAAAGTCAAAAGATATAAAGTAAGAACTTTTTGAGCATTTTCTCGATCTACAGACTCCTTTCCTGAAATTTCAAACATCTTCTCTCTTCTTTTTTTTTCCTGTCTTTACGTCGTCATGTTCTTTATTCCAAATATTCTACCTTCTATGATTGTTTTTTCCTCTGCTGTCTCTTGTAACACAATAAAATATTTATATTATCTACATGTCAGAATTGGGGCGGCACGGTGGTACAGTGGTTAGCATGTCACCCAAACGGGGTTCAAACCCCGGTTGCCCCGGTTTCTGTGTTCATGTCTGCGTGGGTTCCTGTTCCACATGACATGCGGCCTTGGTTAATTGGTGAGTGTGCTATGTGTAAATGTGTGGCCCTGCGATGGCCTGGCGACATGTCCAGGTTGTACCCCGCCTTTCACCCACTGGCAGCTGGGATTGGCTCCAGCCCCCCGCGACCCTGTACGCAGGAGAAGCCGTTGACGATGGATGGACATGTCAGAACTGAAGCTGGAACTGGTTTATCCACAGTATACTGAACACCTCCACCTCAAAGCTGCCTCGTGCTTTGCATGCAAACCTGCTTCTAAAGAAATGAGGGCAGCCATAAAAACATCTGTACATTTTACAGACATAAGCTCACAGATCAATCCAGTTTGAAGACATTTTTTAGCACTTTGTTATTTTGTACCATTCTGCTGTCACACCTGTTACCTGTTAGCAAGTTTGGAAACATTATTTGCAATTCAGCAAATGATGTAAGAGAAATGAACCAAACACTGACACATTCACAACATCCAACAACACTAATATACAACTAATCCAGCTCAGACATGATGAAGCTCACCTCCCTCAGCACAAGATGGTTTAGAGGAGACAGTTTGTTTCAGTTTGCATATTCATTTACATTCACAGAGTCAGTTTTGTCCTCTGTCTCCACACAGTCTGCAATGATGTTCCTGGAAGTGACTTTTCATGAGACAACTGACTGTTTTGAGACTCTACTCAGGGAAAAAGCAGCTACATGTGAATATGGAGCCCTGAGAGATCAGTTAATCAGGAACAAAGAGTTAAACATTAAGTCAAAGGGACTACAGATGCCAATTAGCTTGAAGCTTGAATAAATACATAAATTAATGCTAGCATTTTCGGATGTTTCCAGTTTTCCAGTAAATGATGACAGCTGAGATATGAAGGAGAGTTTCATGTGTTGTGACAATATGATTATTGATAAAATGTCTCTCAGAGGGAAAGATGTGTTTAACCAAAGAGACGTCAGTAGACAGTTAATGATCCCTCCTGTAAAGGCTGTGCAGGTGCTCAGAGTCAAAATGCATTTAAGCATTTATCTGGATGTTAGGAGTGAAAGAAGAGACTCAGTGTTTCTCAGTCACTGCTTGAACATAGTGACATTTCAGTTCACCAAGCTGTATGTTTGTGTTGTTAGACATAGTGAATGTGTCGGCCTGCAGTTTCTCCTGATCCATTTTCATGCTAAAATGGTGGTTAACAGTTCACCTTTATGTTCAAGTGTTGGCTCAATAACTGTGAAGGAAGCAGAATGCAGATTCTGTAAAAGAAGATAACACCTCCTCCACTCTAGTGCTCAACACCGGAGCCCCCCAGGGCTGTGTGCTCAGCCCCCAAACATGATCTTGGACATGACGCTTTTATGATCAATGTGTCATCAATGTGTGGACAGAGAGTTATCTTTGGACATCGTGGATTTATCCTCAGCACAAAAATAAAATCTAGAAGCTGCACTGTCCTTTATGACACAGTGACTCTGTGGACATTAAGGCAGCTGTCAGGTTCAGTGGCTCTGAAACACTTAAGCTGATGATACACAGAGCAACTTTCAGAGCAATGGTGCAGGGCAACGTTGCTGTCAATGGTAATGAATAAAGATTCCTACCGTAATCCCCTTCCCCACCACCCGGCCCCGCCTCTATCCGTTCAAAACGTAGTCCGACTTGCCACCAGCAAGATTGCCCAACAACATTGCTCAAAAAGTTGCTCCATGTATCATCAGCTTAGCTTCATCAGGCTACTGCAGGCCTAGTGATCACTGTTTAAACTAGTCTCTATAAAACTGAACAAAGAACAAGAGGCCTAATCTTTCATATTGTAGTCGCACTGATTGGAACATTCCTATCGTAGTTATCATGCTGGAGACATTGGCCCTCATTCATCATTCTTGCGTAGAAACGGGCGTATTTTTGTGCGTGAGATTATGCTTACACTGTTCTCAGCGCCTGATTTATGAAGCTGTGCGTGTCTTTGAAATCCAGGTGTACGCACCACCTGGTGTTGATAAATCCAGCGGCTGAAAACGTGCGTAATTTCAATGAAATGCCCCCAATTATTAAAATTATTATTATACACACATGAGGTGAAGCAGGGTCCTGCCTCAGGGGCAATGTTTCTGCCCAGGAGGACAAATGTGAACTACATGAATCATGAGGGCGCCATATTTTTGATGTGTCTCTCATACAGTCTGTCTGTCTGTAAAGGATCTTGATCTGGCTTTGGGGCTAAAGGACAAAGGACCTTGATGTGATGATACTCTCATTCAAGTCCTTTTGAATGAACATTGTACGCTAGTTTTCCAATATTGAACACAGCCCTGAGAAGTGCATTTGAATCTACCTGTTCAACTATGTGACAGTTTAACACTGCTTTGCTTATCAGCCGAATACTGAAGCCAGATTTCTTCCTTTTTTCAGTGTTAATAAGTCTTTGGGCTGAGAGTGCACTCACTACCATAAATACTTTTTTCATAAGTTTAATAATATTACTGCAGTAATTTGGAGAGAATATTATAGATTAAATAAACAATACATAGCCTTCCTAGACTTTTACTGAGCACTGGGATTAAAACTAGAGCCTGAAATCAGTGAGGTGTTTTAGTGTTTGGGCTGCTGCTGTATTTTCTGTAAACCACCAGATGTCACTGTGTCGGCTGAGTTCAGGACCCAGAAGCTTCAAATCTTTCAGCACAAACCAGAGGAAAAGCCCCAAAGCTGCATAGAGCTCAGTTCAGCCCAAACTGGTTCTGATGGTCCAGGTGCTGTAAATAAATCCATTTAGAAATGTTATTCTACCTTTATTGATCTGCTACATTAAATTCATCGGCAGACACTGCTGTCCAGAACTTACAGCAAGTGTGTTCAAACTCCCCTGGAACAAGAGCCAGAGGTCAGAAAAGTGAAGTGATTCCCTGATACCTCAGTAGTTTTACAAAGAACAAAGCTCTCTTTTTCACTCTGCTGACATTCACACAGTTACACACATTCACACAGTTACACACATTCACACAGTTACACACATTCACACAGTCACACACATTCACACAGTTACACACATTCACACAGTTACACACATTCACACAGTCACACACATTCACACAGTCACACACATTCACACAGTCACACACATTCACACCTGGAAGCTCCACATTATTGCAGAAGGTTTGGATGCAGAGGACAAAACATCTCACTGTGGCCGAGGGAACTCGTTCAGGGGACGGTATCATGAAGTTCAGCTTCTCTTTGGGTTACCTTCACTGAGCCCAACTCTGGTGGTCCTGGATAACTATTAGACCGTTATTAACTGTAATCAGCTGTTAACTGGCCCAATCAGCTCTGAGCAGGGACGTCACTAGGATTGAAAGACTGGGGGGGCTTAGCCCCCAAGGTATGCGTAATTTGTCTTTGCAAAATCTTTGCCCTTGCATCGTTTGTAACTGTATTAGAACCACACTTATATCAACAACCAGTGAAGAAGCCAATATGTCAAGAGGTAAAAAGAGACGTATTCTCGTCTTCCATTTGTCCTCAGTTGAACAAAAGTTACCATAATTTTAGCTTTTAGACACATCGAAGCTGCAGGGGGGGGATTCACTGAAATACTATCTAGCTGCTCATGTGAATGTGTGATAAAGTAATACCATATCTAATTCCTCTCTCTCTTAGATAAGTTACAGGTCCAAAGAATGCTGTTTATTTACACTAATAATCCCACTCTGCCTACATTTAGGCAACATCTACATATTTTTATTTATTTATTATAAGTGGATCAGAATATTGCAAATAATAAATATCATAAAATAATTTACTTTAGGCTCTGTCTTGTTGCCCAGACCAGCCAACAAATGAGTATTGTCAGAAGAAAACAAAACAGCCCACATTTTCTTAGACCTGTAGACCACTACAGACCTGTAGACCACTACAGACCTGTAGACCACTACAGACCTGTAGACCAGTACTGACCTCAGAATCAGCTGCTCCAGTCTCCTGCTTCTTTCTCCTAAAATATCTTCACTATCTGGTCAATGAATTGAAGGATGTGCTGGTACAACAGCATTAACAGGGACCGTGTGACATTTAGTTTTCACTCTCAACAACATTCTTTGGGGACTTTTACTGTTTTGAAATAGGCTACCAGAGATAGGTGATATTAACGGTGTTCACCAACACTAGTGTTTCCCAGAGCCAACTAATATCCCCTTTCCTTTACCTGAAGTTAACGTAGCTTAAGTTCAGCAAGTAACAGTCAAAGAACAACTGTGTGTCCCTCACTACGCTGAATCAGTCCTCCTTCACCATGTCTGTGTCTCTCTGTGTAGTAACATTGCTGGGCAGCTCAGCAGAGCACCTTCCAGCTTTCTTACTTTGATTCGATTTGTAGGTTAACAGGCTAAGGAATGTCTTATCTACCAGCTTCAGTAATTTCACACTGTATAAAATATTATCCAGTTGGCCTGAGGAGTAGATAAGACTTGTATCTGATCCATCAGTATCTCTTATATTTTAGTCACATTCACATTTATTCATTTGGAGACACTTTTGTCTAAAGTGACTTATGAATGAGGAACATTGGGAGTTTAAGTCTACTTGGTTTTGTCTGTAAAAAGTCTGAGAAGCAGACAGTAAAACAGGAAGCTGCTGCAGAGGATTGCTGACACCATCTGTTAGCTGACAGACAGATGTGTCTGCTTGGATGTCACTGTTTGATTCCCCTGTGTTCTATGGCCCCTCCCTTGAAGGTGTAGTTACTCTTAAAGCTCACTTAGGACAAGGTCACGTTCCTGAAGCTCGGCTGAACAGAAACATTCTGATTTATCATTCAGTCTGCAGACATGAGGTCAAGCAGGGTCCTGCCTTAATTGTTTTATTGTTTTCCTCCTTTAGATGTTTTGTTTCCCCTGTTTGTTATCTGTGTGTCTGTCGGTGTGACTTTCCTTCCACCACGTCTCCTGGCTGCTGGCTTCACACACCTGTTCACAATCCACCAATCATCCTGCTCACCTTACTCACCTGCCTCTCATCATCCTGCCTACCTGCAGTACATCAACTGCAGTTTTCCTTCCACTCTTCAGCAGATTGGTTTTCAGTGATTCTCTCAGACAGCAGTTTGTCTCTAGTGGGTTTTGCTTGTTTTGCCTTGTCTGTGCTTTACCTGTCTGCTAACATGTGGCTTTGGTGCTCCAGGATCATCACACGCCTGTCTGTCTGCCTCCTTTATGCTTCCTGCTCGTTTGGTCCTTGAGCCACATATATCCATCACCTCCACTCTCTCTGCCTCCTCTGGATTTCCCTGCCACCACATTCATTCTCCCATTATCACCTGGTTTGCAATAAAGACTTCTGGTACAAAAAGTCCTGTGTTTGAGTCCAGCAGACACAGACTCTGAAGTTTGTTGAGAACAAGATATTTCAATGAGCAACACAAGAAGGCTGGAGAGGAGAGGGGGAGCGTGACGATGGTGGGAGGCTGGCTTCCTGACTGAAGAGGAGTAGTTGTCTGTAGTGGTCTGTAGTGGTCTGAGGTGTCTGGTGTGTAGAATATGGAACAGGAGTCGAGGCTCTGCGGTGCAGAGACAAAAAAGGCAGATGAGAGATACAGTGAGAGAGTAGTTGAGAATACAAAAGACAAACTAGTTTCTGGGCAGAGAGACTGGATGTTACCACAAGTAGACGAAACAATCAGGTGACGAATTGCAGGAGAGGAGGAGGATTTTGAGGAGGTGATTGGAATCAGGGGTGGAGCTTTTACAAGGATCGTAATTCACACAAAACACACTATGGACAAGCTGTAACAGCCAGTGCATTTTGCTGCCATGCAGGTAGAGCAGTTCATGTTGGAAACCATTTCATGATTTTAAGACAAAAAGAGTACTGGTTTCATTTCAAGCTTACAGGAAGAGTTTGATAGGCCTTTATACTTTTAGCTGACGACAGAGAGTCATGTCAGGATCACAGAACAGAATACTGCACATTCATGCCTTTCTCACGAAGAGGAAGTGCAGATTAACAGGAACCTACTGCATGTGATCACTTACTATATTTACTGCAGACTGTTTAGATGCACAGGACAGCACATCAGATTTTGCAGTAGGGAACTCATTCAGGTCGGGTCTCGCAGCTTTCAAAGGTAAAGTTTGGGACTTTATTTTTTTTCTTATATGTAGAGATGAGAACTGCACACAGTCATGAAGATGGATGTGCAGGAATATAAAACTGAACAGACAGCAGTTTGTGATTTGATCTGATTGTGGGTAAACTATAGGTACACTGTGTTTGTGTGAACTTCAGCTCACAGCTTTAGTGATGTCACTGAACAATGTTAGGTAGATATTAAAAAACCTGCTCCCTTTAATAACCTGATCTCTCAAACAGGTTTCACTCTGAAGAATGGAAGGTGTCTACATTACCAGCACCTCACAGGACCAAAGCTATGATTACTGGAACATCACCTACGACTATGATTACATTGACATGATCGCTGAGCTCAATGACTATTACAACAAATTTAATTTCATCATGAAAGTGCTGACATACATAATCATCGCTGTCAGCCTTCCTCTGACCCTGGTGACCATCTATGCTCTTTATTCTATGGTATGTACATTCTGACTGAGAGTTATTTATTTCCTGTCTGTGCCGTGTGTCTGTCCTACAGTCTGTCTGTCTGGAAAGGATCTGGATCTGGTTTAGGGGCTAGGTCCCCTGGGGACTTACAGGAATAATTGACTCCATAATTAAAATGTCCATGAAGCTGATTGGACCCTAAACACATGCAGTTTCCATGTGTGGCTCCATTCAGCCTTCTCTTAAACTATTGAGCTATTCATGGAGGATGAATCGTATTAACACTCGTGATCCTCCCACTTTTCATTTAGTGCCATCATCGGGTCATATATGTTAATTTGTCAAATGATTTAATAATAAGAATGATAAGTCATTTTATTTATATAAAAATATATATTTGTATATTCAAAGGCAATTTACATGACAAAAGACAAACAGAAAAACAGGACGGAAACAAGAAAAAAACAGGTTGGGCTAAGTCGATTACAGATTTAAAGCAGGTTTCACTAGCAAGGACCACACTGTCAACCGATACGTTTGAATGATTTTTATTCGTGAACAAGACAAAGTGCTGGCTTGTGCCTGCTGGAGGCTGTATCTGAAGCGTTGTGGGGAAGCTACAATAGAGGCAGACAGACCCCCAAAAGCCTCAGGTTAGTTAAGAGATGATTGGGCTGATCTGAGATCTTTGAGATCTGAGCGAATGTAGCGGTGGTATGCTTGTGAGGACCAGCGGCCCATAATCTGGATGAGGTGTTTGGGAATGCCGTTGCAAGAGGCTGAAGTTGCGGCTCTGATCCTGAAGGAGTGATCTGAGAAATTAAAGGGAGAAATCCCTGGCAAAGATGGTGGTGGAACCAGAATTGAGTGGCCACTAGGCTGGACCTCGGAGACTAAAAGAGGGTCTGTCGGGTTGCGCTCTGGGATTGCCGGAGTAGCAAGTAGTTGGCGAGGGTCTTGAAAGGATTCAGAGGAGACTGGGTTTCAAAGAAAAAGACGGGAGTGGCTGGCCCATTTGGTTGGTTTTGGTTTTGCTTTAAGTAGAAGACCATGGTGTCCATTGAGAACTGTAACAGGTCTGAAATGCAGGCATGTCGGCAGGGGTTGAAATGATGGGTAGATGCAGTAAATTCGGGAGCATCTGAGGAATCTGAAGAAAGCGAGTGTAAACATGGCTTCTAAGGTTCTAGACACGTGAGGGATGCTATACCCGGCGCGGATGGTATGGATGCACGTGGACAACAAGTCTGTTGTGAGGGCAAGTTGACGGGGGTCTCGAGCTGGCTCTTGACGCTGGAGACCTTTAAGAAGTAATGTAATCTGAGGATGGTAAGAGGCTGGGCAGGGGATACCGGTAAGGAGTTTGAAAAAGAAACTGATGCCGCTAAGATAGACCTTGATGGTGTGTGTTTTTATTGCTGTTATGGAATGGGTGTAGCTGATGAAACAGGATATGGTGACTACATCGAACGACGAGAAGTTAATGTTGTGTTGGTCGTAGAAATGGCGGAAGCTCCTCCAAGCTGACCAGTAGGATGAGAGGGTCGAGGGCGCTATGCTGTTGATTATGGAATTCTGGGAGTTGATGATCAAGGATGTTAGGCGAGGATTTATATGTTGAACTTCATGGCTGAATATGGTGGAACCGTTGCCAAATGAGTGTCTGCATCGGGAGCCAACAGCCTGAATTTCTGAAAAGAGAAGCGAGACAGGGAGTCAGCGATGACGTTGGAATGGCCGGGAATGTGGGCTGCGCGAAGAATGTACTAGTGCATGACCAAGTGCCAGGTTAAGCGTCGTATGAACGGCATGATGGAATGAGAGTTGGAGTGGCCTTTGTTGATTACATCGACGGCTGTGAGGTTGTTGGAGTATATGAGGATGGACTTTGTTGACCATTCGTGATCCCACAGAATGGCGGCGGCTACGATGGGGTAGATTTCAAAGAGAGCGGAGGAGGCCTGGTTGACACGAGCAAGGTGTGGGGGCCACTCTGCTGCGAACCACCTTCCATTAAAGAAACCCCCAAAACCGATAGAAGGAGTAGCATCTGTGTATAAGTGGATGTCATGTGGATAGGTCAGTTGTTCTTCATAGAAGAAGGTGATCCCGTTCCAGTTAGCAAGAAGATGGAGCCAGAGGCGGAGTTCGGCGCAGCTTGGTGGCACTCAAGAGTGATAGTATGGAGGAAGCGATTAACAGAAGGTGGGAGATGAAGGCTCTCCCTTGGGGAATGATGCGAAAGGCAAAGTTAAGGTGGCCTAGGAGGGAGAGGAGTTGCCGTTTGGTGCAGGATGGGGTGAGAAGAAAGTTAGAGATCAGAAGGCTGATGCGGTTGAGCTTCTCGATTGGAAGGGACGCCTGGAACAGGTTTGTGTCTAGGGTGATCCCCAGAAACTCGAGGGACGTGGAGAGCCCTCTGTTTTCTCTGCTGCTAGTGGGACTCCGAGGTCCGAGAATACTGATGTCAGTGTGGCCAGACCTGAAGCGGGTGGAGACGAGGGAGGAGAAATGATGAGGAAATCGTCCAAGAGATGGACGAGAAATGGAACCTTGTGGTCATTTAGCAGGATCCAGCAAAGGGCTTCTGACAGGGTGTCAAAGAGTTTGGGGCTGCTTTGCAGCCGAAGGTGAGCCTGACTGCGAAGTAAAAGGCCCCTCGCCAATAGACGCCAAAGAAATGCCAGAAATCAGGATGGATGGGGAGGACGAGCGAAAGGCCCGATAATGAAGCCGTCTTCGACTTCCTTGGAAATCAGGCGATCGACGGACTCTGGCTCGTTGATGGCAGAGAAAAGATTTTTACATGAGAAAGGGATGGATGGTAGTACGGAAATTCCGGGGTGAAAGCCTTCTGTGAGTCCCTTTCAGAGGAATTGCACAAACGCTGTATCGGGGTGGTTTTGGAGAGCTGCTGCTCTGGCTGGGATGTTAATGGGTGTTTCCAAGTACTTACCCAGTTTTTGAGAGGTGGGATTGTGGGGGCATGTGAGCCGGGTGTGGGCTCCACCGCAGAAGGAACAGACATGAAGGAAGCGGCACTGGGACATGTTACATCGATGCCGTTGGTTGCGGGGAAGCAGGTGGCGGGAGCTGATGCTTGTTGCATTGAGGAGACTGATGGGGCCTTTCCTGATAAGCGGGAGAAGGCCGAGGCTCTTGTTTGGACCTGGGGGGGCTGAGTGCGAGCAGGAATGGCGCAGGAAGAAGCTGGGTGGGACGGGGTGCGCACAGAGAACAAGGTAGCGCTGCATGAGCCGCGAATATGCGGCAATAGATCTTGTTATTAAGGACCCCCCAGTGAGTCCACTTCGCCCGGCTTCAGAGGAGAAGTGGATGTGGAAATGGTAAAAACCATTGCCTCCAAAGCGGAGGGCAAGATTGAGGAGGATGGCCAAGTAGTCGTCCATCTCCTGCCTGCGTGGTAGGGAATTGGGAACAGAGAACATCCCTGGAGAGGGAAAAGGCATAAGCAAACTCGGTGGAGTTGAGTTCTGTGGTTCGGTTTGATTTCCTCCCTTTGGGGTAAGGGAGCCCGTCTTGGCTGTAAAGACTGTAGGCTGGTGGTTGATGGAGGGAAGGCATGATTAGGAGCGCGAGATCTATGTAATTACCATCTATTATCTGCTTGCGTATGTTGGCAGGTATGGGTGAAGGACGAGAGATAGGGGTGTTGGGATGATGGGTAGGAGGACTGAATGAGGACAAGGTGAAGTTAGCTGCGGTTTGTTGGGCTGGAGTGTGTTGAGAAGGAAGACCGGAGTAAAGTGAATAAGGAAACTGTTGTGGAGGAAAGCCTGGCGCTGACATCCCTGCGTTCGGGATACCGGCTGACTGGAGCTGCAGGGGCTGATGAGGCTGCTGAAGTTGATATGGGTGAATAGTGGTAAGAGCTGGCCACTCGGTGCCTGCAGTTGCAGCAAGAGCCTGCTGCTGTAGTAGGTGATGGTGGGCAGCTGGGGGCACTGACATCTCGGTGCCGAGAGCCCCAACTGGGATCGGTTGTTGTGGGTGTTGAAACTGGATAGCTGGGGCTGGTTGGTGTGGTTGGTGATGATGGGTAGCTGGGGGCGACGGCATCCCGGTGCCGGCTTCCCCCACTGCTGTTTGATAACAAGGTGGCTGGGGTTGGACAGCAGGATGCATTGGAGGCCTGACGTTGTTTGTATTGAGTGTTGCTGGCTGCTGGGGTGTAGGCTGGAAATCCTGGAAGGAAGTAGACGGCCTCGGATTTCCAGTGGTGGCGGGTTCGACTAGAACTGAATGTAGTAGCTGATGCTGCAAAATGTTTGCTGAGGCTCTGGCGTGTTTTGTTCTGGCCGTTGGACCCTGTCTTTGTGGTAGGTTCTTATCTTCCAGTGGTC
Source organism: Lepomis macrochirus (assembly GCA_024633595.2). Classification (NCBI taxonomy): domain Eukaryota; kingdom Metazoa; phylum Chordata; class Actinopteri; order Centrarchiformes; family Centrarchidae; genus Lepomis; species Lepomis macrochirus. The sequence goes on along the minus strand of JALXJV020000020.1, from coordinate 2,704,936 downwards.
TGTGAACTGGATGGAATGGGTGAGTTGTCCCTTTAAACGTGGGGGTTGACGTCACCGCAGCTCGATGGGGTGTGCGTGATGACGTCACCCGGAAGTAGATCTGTGTTTGTGGAACGTCGGACCTGGTGGGCTGACATCAGAGTGTTGAAGAGTTTAGCTTTATTGTCTGTTCTGATGAAGTGGATGCCTTTATCCTTTTTTTCTTTTGAAGTGAGGTGATGGTCCAGTCGGATATCTTGGAAGAATGTTGTTCGTCGATGGGCCTCGCTAGCGCGTGGTGACGCTGCGATTGGCTGCGGGTAGTGATGCCGGAGTGGCCCAGCAGGTGGCGAGAGACTTGGAGTATGGCTCCCTCTTTTTGCTGTTGAGTGAAGTGGGCTAAATGCCTCGGATGCATCGTCGGGTGAATGGTAATCGCCCTGGATGTGAATGAGAGAAGAACTGGGAGGGATTTGGACCATGGAAGACATGGAGTGGGTACTTGGTGTACTCACTTGCTTCCTTGTTGAGCGGCTGGTCGCCGGGAGTGGGGTCTCCTGCACGGATTTTTCGGCCTCGGATGCTGGATCTTTGTGGCTGTGGTCGTCCTGCTTTTGTTCGAATAGATCGTCATCGGAAGGGGAGAGCGAGATGGAATCCATTCTCTGATGGAGTGAGTACTGTTAGTGGGCTTAAGTTAGAAGCTGGTGTTACGTTGCTCGGCATAGTGGTTTTCTTCATGCAAAATGACAGAGCGAAGAAGAGGAGGTGGGTTAGTGAGGTATTTATGGAGGTGTCATGAGTGACGTGATTGACGTGAGGTCCTCCTCCTGAAACTCAGCTAATTAGCTCCTCTTAAACGGGGCCCTAATTCAGACAGAAGGAATAATGAAAACTCTGAGTATGTCCAGCCTGAGATGAGGGAAACTCTGAGTTTTCGGTTTCACAGGCCAAGATCAGATAAACTCTGGGTCTGTAACCCCGGCAACTTACGCTGTGAACATAACCTGCTCAGAAGGAGCTTTACTTCAACAAACACTGAGTTTCTCTCTGACTCCTCCTGCGGAGCCTGAAGCATCTGTCTGATTCAGACTGGTGATATCAAAGCACATACTGGAACGCAAGCATGTCGTTAGAAACATCAAAATCCCAGTTAGATAAACTATTAGTTTGTTACCCAAACATGATCTTGGATATGACGCTTTTATGATCAATCTGTCATCAATGTGTGGACAGAGAGTTATCTTTGGACATCGTGGATTTATCTTCAGCACAGAATAAAATCTAGAAGCTGCACTGTCCTTTATGACACAGTGACTCTGTGGACATTAAGGCAGCTGTCAGGTTCAGTGGCTCTGAAACACTTAAACTGATGATACACAGAGCAACTTTCAGAGCAATGGTGCAGGGCAACGTTGCTGTCAATGGTAATGAATAAAGATTACTACCGTAATCCTAGTCCGACTAGCCACCAGCAAGATTGCCAAACAACATTGCGCAAAAAGTTGCTCCGTGTATCATCAGCTTAGCTTCATTAGGCTACTGTAGGCCTAGTGATCACTGTTTAAACTAGTCTCTATAAAACTGAACAATGAACAAGAGGCCTAATCTTTCATATTGTAGTCGCACTGATTGGAACATTTCATGCTGGAGATAATGTGACTATTTCTGAGTGAGGATGACTGACTGTGGTGCAGCTGAAAGAATTAATGTAGTTTATAAGTGAGTTTTTCATTGTTCTCTGCTGATAGTCTGAATGTGTTCTGACAGCATTTCATAAAATACAAAATGAGTCAGATTGTATCAATGTAAAAATGTAAAATAGACGTCTAAAACTTTACAGACACTTTGAACGTAGACACATTTTCAGCTGCAAAAAAAAAAAAAAAAATCAGATCAAAAACCTGCTGGGTCGGACTGTTTCCAATCACAGGTCTATGAGAAAATGTTGTCTTATATTTGATCCATGTTTTCATCTTTCATCTGTACCGGGCTTTTGTCCCGTCAGGTTACAGCTGATTAAAAAGTCAGTTTAAAAATCCGAAGAGAATTTCAGCACTTTATCATTCATTAATTAAATTCCAGTCTGGTAAATGAAGAATGAGCAACGCTGTATAAAATGTTAATATTGTTAACGTATTGATCCTCCGTTCCTGTTTTTTAAGATTTTGTCATGGTCCACATCGGCGCCCAGACAGCAGCACTGGATTAAAATGGGGGCTCTGCTCGTTATTTACCCACGTAGTATCAGAGCTCAATAGATGATATTTTTTTTCATCCCCACGAAGGCGCTTCCTTCATGTTCAACATACTTGAGTTGACTGAACTTATTCTGATCAGCTGTTCAGGAAACTAAAACTCAAACTTTCCCAGCTCACTCCCACCTTCTGTGGGAAACACAAACATGAGCCTCAAACTGCGACTCCAGTCTGATAAATCCAGCTCATGTGTTTGAGCCAGAATGCTTCATATCTGTGGCTGAAAAACTGCTGCAGTAGCTGCAGGAAATCTGGCCCTTAGTCTTGTTCCTGCAGTGATTGGCCAGTGTGTCATATCTGAGATTTCTGTTGGATGAAAAAGTCAGAAATGGCTCTGACTGCAGCTGCTGGGCAGAGCAAGATGACAGATTTGGGAGGAGGTGGACTTCACAACATGTTTCCAACTGCTTGTTGACTTTTACCAATGTTTTCCTGCAGGTGAGAAGAGATCATGTTGCTCCCATCTACGTCATCAACCTTCTCATTTCTGACCTGATTCAGCTCTGCTGCATGATCGTTCAGGTGGTACCAAATGTGGATTGGAGGACACATTACATCTTCTTATACATTTACTACTCTGGTCTGTTTACCAGTCTTTACTTCATGGTCTGCATCGCCCTGGAAAGGTATCTATCTGTCTATCCAGTATGTGTGTAGCTCCTTCTGTGTCTGAACATTATATTAGTTTATAACTCTGAAGCTCCTCAAAGACTTTGTGTCCATCTTGTATTACAGGTATTTGGTCATCGCCCACCCACTGTGGTACCGCTTCAGAACCATCAAGACCTCTGTGGCGGTCTGTGTTCTGGTCTGGGTCCTTTCTCCTGTCTGTGCCACCCGTTTCTATTTCTTTGTTGACAATCTGGGGACATACATAACCTTCGCTGTCCTCTTCCTCCTTCCCTTCCCTCTGTTAATATTCTTCCTAGTTGGGACCCTCAAAGCCCTGTCTGCTTCCACCTCGGTCCCCTCAGAAAAACAACGAACTGTGGGAATTTTGGTTCTGGTGCTGCTTATTTACACGCTGCTGTTCCTGCCCAACATCATTTGGTACCTGGAAGATCTGAAACAAAAGTATGACGAGAACCTTGACAGCCTTTCTTTCATCTTTGTTAAGTTCAGTCCTCTTGCAGACTCAGTCCTTTATGTCTTCATGAGGAAAGGGACCGTAGACAAGCTTTTGGCCTCTGTGTGTTGCTGCAGAATGGACAGCAGTGATATCAGCAGTCCATCAGTATGAATGATGACAACATTTCCACAGTCAGCTTCATGTAGGCAGAGAAAGAGGGAGAGAGAGAAAGGGGAGGAAACAGGAGGAGAAATGGAGGCCAATAGAAAGGATAGAGACGAGACAGATACTGTCATCTACTGAGACCATTTCCAATAAGACACCTAACTGTAGAGAACAGGAAGCACTGTTTGGACTCTGCTGTGGGAGAAGTGGCTGCTGGGAAATGTTTTGCTCAACTTGCTCTGGTTCACTGTGATGGCTTCAACACATGGAAATAAAATCTGTTTTATTAGTTTGGAGCTGGAAGTTGATGTCTGTCATTATTCTCCTTTAATCACAGAAGCAAAGCAGATATTAGATGAACTGAGCTCATTATAGCCGCCTCGCTTTTTTTTTTTTTACTTTTCTTTTAGTTATTTACTAATGTATGTTTAGTAAAAAAAAATACTTTTTGTATTTTTGTTGTAGAAATTAGAAAAAACACTCCATATTGTTTGTTTCTCTTTAGTCAATGTAAGTTTCATTTCTGCTGTTTTAGTGGTAGGCATACTAGGATGTGATTCAGAGCAGCTGTTGTTTGCTTGGCAATATGGATAAAATCTCAAACCACAGTTTATATGAAATCGTACATTTTCTGGAAATCCAATAAAAATCAGTTTGTAGACCAAACTGTGAATGTTTGTCTTTGAGCAACTGAGTGAATTAAAAGCTGACAAATGAAGGTTCAACAAAATCTCTGCTGGTTGACAAATCTCTATTGTTTATATGAACATAAAGCCCAACCTGCTGTTACCAGAGACGTGTTACGGGAGTGAAAAGAGATGTTTCCTCAGTGAGAACTTTTACTCTTATAAATTAAAAAATAAGTGTGTACAGTTTATACAGGAAATTCTTATGTGTAGAGGATGCACACACTTCTTTCACTGACACAGTATTTACCTGAGACATAATTCTTACTCAGAACTTAATGTGTTCCCGGTTAAAAATGACCACCCCGTTATAGTTGAATGTAAATCCGTTATAATATATCATCACCTAAGTTCTTGTGAACTTTATATGTTTTAAACTTCTATTTAGGGCCTGTAGGCCTCATTGACCTGAGCTCATAAAATATTTTTTGAGTAAACAAAGCATAATATATAGAATAATAATAAACTTTATTTGTAGTTTATTAAACAAACACAGTAAAACAAAGAAATAACAGTAAAACATAACATCAATACGAGCCCCTGAAGTCCCATAAGATGATTGTTTTTATTTTGTGTGCACGATTGTTATTGTCTTGTGTGAACAAGATAATTATCTTGTGCTCACAAGTTATTACCTTGTACCATCTACAACAGGTTCTGCATCTCAAATATTAAAGACAGGTGTTTTTGTGTTTGCAATATTTATTTTAGGTGGCAAAAACACGACAGGACGAGCTTAGTCCTGCAGCTGAGGCATCAGGTTTGCAGATATTTGATTTCTCTGCAGGGTTTGAGTTATAATCTGAGCTTCATGAGGGTCTGTAACTAACGTTACCGGCAGGAATAAATAAATAAATGAATGAATAAATAAATAAATAAATGAATAAATAAATAAGGCTCAGATTGTGACGGCACACTTGGTAGCCAATTGTGATTAAATATTCAATGCTGAAATATATCAGTGGGGGGCCCTCCCCCAGAAGACTTTGCGCATTAAAGACTTTATGATGGAAATGTCTTTATTTATATGAAGGACAACAAAATGAAGGTGACAGGTGACAATTCAAAATATATAAAATATAACAGAATATGATGCAGTAATCCGCAGCTTGTTGTTTTAGCTTAATTTTTGGACAATGCAGATTTGTTTCGTCTTTACCTTCATTGATTGGTCGGTTCAACAAAACTGACATTGACGAGCTTCTTTCAGCTCACGGCTGTTTGAAAGGCACCGAGCTTCTCTTCTCCCTTGTTTCTCTCCGACGATAGAGTTTAGCAGGCAGAGAGAGCGGGAACAGGTGAGCGCCACGTAGCGCCCAGAGAACCTGATCTGGAGAGGACAGAGGAGAGGACCGGCAGCTCGGGAGAAGAGATGTTACTGCGTACTGGTGCTTACGGGTCCACTTCAAGCCCTGAATAAAACTGAATTCATGTTTGCGTTCGCGGCCTCAACCTGTTCTGTCAAAACTGCACTGCGCACTATAGTGGCTGATGGCGGAGAAGGGCAGCGTGGTTCTTTATGAGCACTGGGATTAAAACTAGAGCCTGAAATCAGTGAGGTGTTTTAGTGTTTGGGCTGCTGCTGTATTTTCTGTAAACCACCAGATGTCACTGTGTCGTCTGAGTTCAGGACCCAGAAGCTTCAAATCTCTCAGCACAAACCAGAGGAAAAGCGCCAAAGCTGCATAGAGCTCAGTTCAGCCCAAACTGGTTCTGATGGTCCAGGTGCTGTAAATAAATCCATTTAGAAATGTTAGTCTACCTTTATTGATCTGCTACATTACATTCATCGGCAGACACTGCTGTCCAGAACTTCACTCTGCTGACATTCACACAGTCACAGTGTCTTTGTGCCTCTTAACAGACACAAAATGCAATTAAAATGTCTGTCCAACATGAACAGGGCTCTTACATGACAACACGATGCGTTTAGCAACTTAGCCATTGTGTAAATTCACCTAAATAGTGTATTAGACGGCGAGCTGTAGTCTCGCACTGAAGTCCCGTGGGAACTCGGCTCGTTGTTGCCGGATTTATCTGTGTGTCTGTCGGTGTGACTTTCCTTCCACCTCGTCTCCTGGCTGCTGGCTTCACACACCTGTTCACAATCCACCAATCATCCTGCTCACCTTACTCACCTGCCTCTCATCATCCTGCCTACCTGCAGTACATCAACTGCAGTTTTCCTTCCACTCTTCAGCAGATTGGTTTTCAGTGATTCTCTCAGACAGCAGTTTGTCTCTAGTGGGTTTTGCTTGTTTTGCCTTGTCTGTGCTTTACCTGTCTGCTCACATGTGTCTTTGGCAGTGTTGGGCAGTAGCGTCGCTACAAGCAGCGCCGTTACTAGTTTAACTACATTTCTCAGTAGCTGGTGGCAGCTGCCGCTGTTTTCTGAATCAAATAGCTTTTCAGTAACGAAGCTCTTTTATTGACCGAGTAGTGCGGTAGCTTCCACACACGCTACATTTTCCCAAGCCCCTATTTTCAGCCACAGTGTCCTCCTGAATCAAATAAAACGGCTAAGCAACCAGTCCATATGCTGTTTCATGAAGAGTAACAATAACTGGAAATAACCGCTTTTACTCAATTACACAGCTGACGTTTTAACAACGGACAGAAAGACTATGAGCCGACTGCTAACGGCTAACCGCATTTAGCACATGACCCGTTTTTTCGCTACAGTAACATTCAGTCACTATACAAATAAACATAAACAAGCTTGAAATTACCTCTTGTAGATCACAAAAGTCCAAAACTCAGGATAACTGGTCGTCAACCACAGGTTAGGGACAAATTGCTCTCCTACGATGTCTACTGTTTACACCCTCTGCGTGAACACGTCTCTATCTTTCTCCAATGTCTGGGATATGAGTCAGCTACCGTTAAGTCCCGCCCCTTTTACCTGGGAATGAACTTGGATTGGTTGTCAATGGTATACTTTCCAATCAGGGTACAGAAAAACAACGATTGACATATCAACTGCTCATCACTTCGGTTGTCATACTTCTAACACTGCTGTCTCCTGTACACATCATACAAACTATACACACTCAAATGAACTGCAACATTCGACTTTTTAAACATTTTTAAACCTTATTTAAACATTTTAACCTCTTAATAAAAACGTACAGACTTTTTAAAAGACATTCTTAATGATTTCCTTTTTTTTTCCAATTTACTTACTTTTTAATGAATCATGTATTTTATAATAATTATTATCTTTCATTCACTAAATCGTGTATTTTACTAGCAAATGTATTTTAGCCCGGGCTACACAAACAACAAGGGTTCTCCGTTTGTTGCATGAGGAAGTACATTTAGCAGCAATGATATGGCAGGAAGTAGGAGAGTTTCTGTGTCTGATTTAGCTTGCTAAATGTAGCAGCTTGCTACATTTCACTGGGGGGTAGCTTCTGTGTAATGAAGCTTCATTTAATGTAGAGTAGCTAGTAGCTTAGCTCACTACATTTTCCAAGTAGCTTGCCCAACACTGGTCTTTGGTGCTCCAGGATCATCACACGTCTGACTGCCTCCTTTATGCTTCCTGCCAGACTCATTTGGTCCTTGAGCCACATATATCCATCACCTCCACTCTCTCTGCCTCCATTCATTCATTCTCCCATTATCACCTGGTTTGCAATAAAGACTTCTGGTACAAAAAGTCCTGTGTTTGAGTCCAGCAGACACAGACTCTGAAGTTTGTTGAGAACAAAATATTTCAATGTGAAACACAATGAGGCTGGAGAGGAGAGGGGGAGCGTGACTGACGATGGTGGGAGGCTGGCTTCCTGACTGAAGAGGAGTAGTGGTCTGTAGTGGTCTGTAGTGGTCTGTAGTGGTCTGTAGTGGTCTGTAGTGGTCTGAGGTGTCTGGTGTGTAGAATATGGAACAGGAGCCGAGGCTCTGTGGTGCAGAGACAAAAAAGGCACATGAGCAACACAGTGAGAGAGTAGTTTAGAATATAAAAGACAAACTAGTTTACTGGGCAGAGAGACTGGATGTTACCACAAGTAGACGAAACAATCAGGTGACGAATTGCAGGAGAGGAGGAGGATTTTGAGGAGGCGATTGCGATCAGGGGTGGAGCTGTTTTTGCAGATTCACAGATTGTGAAACACACGAGCGTAACAGCCAGTGCATTTTGCTGCCATGCAGGTAGAGCCAACACATTCTCATCTCAATGCGTCATATCTGACGCTTTCATCCGGAGTGACAAAGCGTAAGGATTTTACGCTAAAGGTACCCTTCCGCGTCCGTCTGAAACGCTCCCGTTTTCTACGTTAAAGCAATACAAGGGAGGCTAACCCTACCTGTTACCTGTACCCGGCTAACCCTACAGTCGACATGCATACATTCAGTGACTTGGGTTTAGGCACTAACATTTCGGATGGTTGTGGTTAGGGTAGGGGCTTCGGGGGGGCTTTCAACACCTTTATCACGAACTTAGCTACCTAGCTAGCTACCGCTAGCTAGCTAGCACTTCCGGTCCGAACCGGACGCCCCGGAGCGTCTCATACAGACGCTTCCAGAAGCGTCTTATCCATAAAACGCTAAAGGGTACCTTTCTGCCGTAAAATACTTACGCTTTGTCACTCTTTCTCAAATCGTCGGTATATGACGCCCTGAGATGAGAACGGGCTCGTAGAGCAGTTCATGTTGGAAACCATTTCGTGATTTTGGGACAAGCACAGTACATTTTTCATTTCAAGCCTGCAGGAAGAGTTTGATAGTCAAAGCCATTTAGACTTTCAGCTGACGACAGGCAGTCAATAATGCAGATTCATTCCTTTCTCAAGAAGAGGAAGTGTAGATTAACAGGAACCTATTGCCTGTGATCACTTACAACATTTATTGCAGACTGTTGAAATGCAGTTCAAATGAGGACAGCACATCAGACTTTGCAGTAGGAAACTTATTCAGGTCGGGTCTCGCAGCTTTCAAAGGTAAAATTTGGGATGTTATTTTTTTCTTAAATGTAGAGATGAGAACTGCACACAGTCATGAAGATGGATGTGCAGGAATATAAAACTGAACAGACAGCAGTTTGTGATTTGATCTGATTGTGGGTAAACTATAGGTACACTGTGTTTGTGTGAACTTCAGCTCACAGCTTTAGTGATGTCACTGAACAATGTTAGGTAGATATTAAAAAACCTGCTCCCTTTAATAACCTGATCTCTCAAACAGGTTTCACTCTGAAGAATGGAGGGTCTCTACTTTAACAGCAGCTCACAGAACCAAAGCGGTTACAGCAACATCACCATTGACGTGCTGACATACATAATCATAGCTGTCGGCCTTCCTCTGACCCTGGTGACCATCTATTCTCTTTGTTCTATGGTATGTACATTCTGACTGAGAGTTATTTATTTCCTGTCTGTGTCATGTGTCTGTCCTACAGTCTGTCTGTCTGTAAAGGATCTGGATCTGGTTTGGGGGCTAGGTCCCCTGGGGACTTACAGGAATAACTGACTCCATAATTCAAATGTCCATGAAGCTGATTGGACCCTAAACACATGCAGTTTCCATGTGTGGCTCCATTCAGCCTTCTCTTAAACTGCTGAGCTTAATGGCACCATTTAGTTACAACTCAAGACAAACATCAGACAGTCAGAGACGTTTGAGCAGCAGAATGTGGAAGGAAATGGTGAAATCTGGAGACATCAATTTTGTATTTTGAAAATATTTGATGGATTGCCAAAAAAATGTTTGACGGAGGCTGAATCGTACTAACACTCGTGATCCCATTTAGCGCCATCATCAGGTCATAAATGTTAATTTGTCCAACAATTTAATAATAATCATAATGATAATACATTTTATTTATATAAGGCTTTAAAAGGTACTTTACATGAAACAAAGATAACAAGATCAACATATAAACCACAATAGTAAAAAGTAGAGAAAACTTTTAAAACTCTTAAAAGCCGAAGCAAAACAGCATAAAAACAGGTTAGGCTAAGTCGATTACAGATTTAAAGCAGGTTTAAACAGGGCCCTGTTTCAGAAAGAAGGATTAGTGAAAACTCTGAGTATGTCCAGCCTGAGATGAGGGAAACTCTGAGTTTTTGGTTTCACAGGCCGAGATCAGATAAACTCTGGGTCTGTAACCCTGGCAACTTACGCTGTGAACCTAACCTGCTCAGAAGGAGCTTTACTTCAACAAACACTGAGTTTCTCTCTGACTCCTCCTGCGGAGTCTGAAGCAGCTGTCTGACATTTCCTCATTCAGACTGGTGATATCAAAGCACATACTGGAACGCAAGCATGTCGTTAGAAACCTCAAAATCCCAGTTAGATAAACTATTAGTTTGTTACCCAAACATGATCTTGGACATGACGCTTTCATGATCAATCTGTCATCAATGTGTGGACAGAGAGTTATCTTTGGACATCGTGGATATATCCTCAGCACAGAATAAAATCTAGAAGCTGCACTGTCCTTTATGACACAGTGACTCTGTGGACATTAAGGCAGCTGTCAGGTTCAGTGGTTCTGAAACACTTAAGCTGATGATACACAGAGCAACTTTCAGAGCAATGGTTCAGGGCAACGTTGCTGTCAATGGTAATGAATAAAGATTACTACCGTAATCCCCTTCCCCCACCACCCGCCCGCCTCTATCTGTTCAAAACGTAGTCCGACTTGCCACCAGCAAGATTGCCCAACAACATTGCTCAAAAAGTTGCTCCATGTATCATCAGCTTAGCTTCATTAGGCTACTGTAGGCCTAGTGATCACTGTTTAAACTAGTCTCTATAAAACTGAACAATGAACAAGAGGCCTAATCTTTCATATTGTAGTCGCACTGATTGGAACATTCCTATCGTAGTTATCATGCTGGAGACATTGGCCCTCATTTATCATTCTTGCATAGAAACGGGCGTATTTTTGTGCGTGAGATTATGCTTACACTGTTCTCAGCGCCTGATTTATGAAGCTGTGCGTGTCTTTGAAATCCAGGTGTACGCACCACCTGGTGTTGATAAATGCGGCGGCTGAAAACGTGCGTAATTTCAATGAAACGCCCCAAATTATTGAAGCTTCACGGCAGGGACTGACGGAATACGGCAAGAAATCCATGGTTTGGAGCAGGAAGTCCACAAGTTAAAACTTCAGAAACAAAATATTATGTTGTTTTGACAGATTTAAATAAAGATTAATGTTTGACTACTAGAGCCCCTCCCCGGCATAAATGTTCCAAAATATTGTGCATTTTAATATTACTATGTTTTTCATTTGGCAACAATTTAATACTTTTTTATTCGATGATTTAAACTGGACACATTTTAACAAAATGTTCAACGTGCTTAAAACTGGACACGAGCGGTCAGATGAGCCATAAACCAACACGTTCTCATCTCAATGCGTCATATCTGACGCTTTCATCCGGAGTAACAAAGCGTAAGGATTTTACGTCAGTATGAAACGCCCCCGTTAGCTACGTTAAAACAACAAAAGGGAGGCTAACCCTACCTGTTAGCAGCTGTAGGGTTAGCCGGTCGACATGCATACATTCAGTGACTTGGGTTTAGGCACTAACATTTCGGATGGTTGTGGTTAGGGTAGGGGCTTTGAGGGGGCTGTCAACACCTTTATCACGAACGTAGCCACCTAGCTAGCTAGCACTTCCGGTCTGAACCGGACGCACCGGAGCGTCTCATACAGATGCTTCCGGAAGCGGCTCCATAAAACGCTAAAGGGTACCTTTCACGTAAAATACTTACGCTTTGTCACTCTTTCTCAAACTGTTGGTATATGACGCCTTGAGACAGTTCAGGTCCAGCCGGAGAGCCAGTGCTGGGGTCAGGGGGACCACCGCGCGCTGTCAACCTCGCTGGAGCGGACCAGTGCGCTGTCAGCCCCAGAGAGGGACCCGCTCATCCCGGAGCAGCAGGGCTCGGGCCAAGAGCCTCTCGCTGAGCGTTCACTTTGATAAACGGAGGACATACGGACAGATACGGGGCGGTGTCCCCCCAGCGTGCAAAGCAAGGCTTCATAATGTTTTGTGGCTTTGGGAAACAGCTCTGCGCTGTCCTGGGACTATTACGCACGGACACGGGTCTGGACGCGCACGGACTTGGATCTGACCATCTGTGGTGTAACTTTTCTTTTGTGTTCAGAGTGAAACATTGTCCAAACACAATGATGAGCTGCACCATGTCTGTACCACCTGTTTGTGGAGCGCGTTCTCTTCAAACTAGAAGTTTTTGTCTGTTCCTAGAATTATAAACTGGCTACTTGTGGAGCTCTAAGAGATTTAGCACTAAAACGCCCATCAAAGTCCCAAATAAGCTCCAAATGAAAGAATGTTGCTCTGATAAAAAGCTGCTCCATCTCCTCCGGGACTGGGCTTTACGCACTGACCCAGGACTCACACATGAACAGAGATCAGCATGCCAGAGTCTGGGGACGCAGGGCCTTTAGCGGGTGTCGGTGCTTCGCTGTCAGCGGTCATAATATAAAGTTTGTCTTATAATAAACGCAGGGCTTTGTGCGCGACATGTCTGTGCCCGCCTCACCTAAAGGGCGTGGGGCTGTGTCCATTTCGGCAGCCAGTCTCAGTGCTTCAAGCCATCCGCTTATGCTCTTCGTTGTTTTAACATTTTTTGCTCATAGCCTTTTCATTTGAAGGTCCACATTTTATTAAAAGCAAACCCAAATAAAAGGCACCAAAAGCTACGATAAAATACAAATCAAAGCATGTTCTGACTGCTCAATAGGCTGTATAAAGTCCGTGTTGCTCAAATATAAACACCCAAATTAAAGTTTCAAACGTTGTTTCTGTCACAGTGGGTCATAATATATCATGTATTTTAGTTTGTCAGTGCGTTTTGTGCTGTTAGGAAATGATTTCTGCGCATTTTGACTCTAACTGAAAACTTGCGTACATGTACACCACCATCTGAGCTGGCGTAGGATTTGAACGTGCCGCACGCCAACGTCCATATTGATAAATCTCAAAGTCACCGTGGTTTTGGGCGCACGCCAGGTGTACGCTGGAAATTTGGTGTAACGCACCTTTGATAAATGAGGGCCAATGTGTGACTATTTCTGAGTGAGGATGACTGACTGTGGTGCAGCTGAAAGAATTAATGTAGTTTATAAGAGTTTTTCTCTGCTGATAGTCTGAATGTGTTCTGACATTGATTGTATCAATGTAAAAATGTAAAATAGGCGTCTAAAACTTTACAGACACTTTGAACGTAGACACATTTTCAGCTGCAAAACAATCATTAATAGGCTAACCTGCTGGGTCGGACTGTTTCCAATCACAGGTCCATGAGAAAACTGTGTCTTATATTTGATCCATGTTTTCATCTTTCATCTGCACCTTTTGTCCCGATCAGGTTACAGCTGAATAAACAGTCTGTTTAAAAATCGGAAGAGAATTTCAGCACTTTATCATTCATTAATGAAATTCCAGTCTGGTAAATGAAGAATGAGCAACGCTGTATAAAATGTTAATATTGTTTATTATTTATTTATTGTTTTTAAGATCAGGGTCCACATCGGCGCCCAGACAGCAGCACTGGATTAAAATGTGGGCTCTGCTCGTTATTTGCCCACGTAGTATCAGAGCTCAAATGATGACGGCTTTTTTCATCCCCACACAGGCGCTTCCTTCAGGTTCAACATACCTGAGTTGACTGAACTTATTCTGATCAGCTGTTCAGGAAACTAAAACTCAGACTTTCCCAGCTCACTCCCACCTTCTGTTAACATGGCTCCTCTTATTATCTGTGTGATCCTCCCTATAATAAATATACAATGAGGAGAGATTCTCACCTTTCAAACACAAACATGAGCCTCAAACTGCGACTCCAGTCTGATAAATCCAGCTCATGTGTTTAAGCCAGAATGCTGAAAAACTGCTGCAGAAGCTGCAGGAAATCTGGCCCTTAGTCTTGTTCCTGCAGTGATTGGCCAGTGTGTCATATCTGAGATTTCTGTTGGATGAAAAAGTCAGAAATGGCTCTGACTGCAGCTGCTGGGCAGAGCAAGATGACAGATTTGGGAGGAGGTGGACTTCACAACATGTTTCCAACTGCTTGTTGACTTCTACCAATGTTTTCCTGCAGGTGGGAAGAGATCATGTTGCTCCCATCTTCGTCATCAACCTTCTCATTACCGACCTACTTCAGCTCTGCTTCATGATCGTTGAGGTGGCACAACCTGCAGATTGGAAGATATCTGAGATATTTTTCTATTTTTACCTTGTTGTTCTGGTTGCCAGTGTTTACTTCATGGTCTGCATCGCCCTGGAAAGGTATCTGTCTGTCTATCCAGTATGTGTGTAGCTCCTTCTGTGTCTGAACATTATATTAGTTTATAACTCTGAAGCTCCTCAAAGACTTTGTGTCCATCTTGTATTACAGGTATTTGCTCATCGCCCACCCACTGTGGTACCACTTTGGACGAACCATCAAGAGCTCTGTGGCGGTCTGTGTCCTGGTCTGGGTCCTTTCTGGTGTCTTTGTCATCCTTTTCTATTTTGTTGATTATCTGGTCGCCATCATAATGTACGTCATCCTCCAGCTCCTTCCCTTCCCTCTGTTAATATTCTTCCTGGTTGGGACCCTCAAAGCCCTGTCTGCTGCCACCTCGGTCCCCTCTGATCAGAAACGAAGAATTGTGGGAATCTTGGTGCTGGTGCTGCTTATTTACACCCTGCTGTTCCTGCCCAACATCATTTTTTACCTAGAAGATCTGAAACAAAAGTATGACGAGGTCCTTGACAGCCTTTCTTTCATCTTTGTTAAGTTCAGTCCTCTTGCAGACTCAGTCCTTTATGTCTTCATGAGGAAAGGGATCATAGACAAGCTTTTGGCCTCTGTGTGTTGCTGCAGAATGGACAGCAGTGATATCAGCAGTCCATCAGTATGAATGATGCCAACATTTCCACAGTCAGCTTCATGTAGGCAGAGAAAGAGGGAGAGAGAGAAAGGGGAGGAAACAGGAGGAGAAATGGAGGCCAATAGAAAGGATAGAGACGAGACAGATACTGTCATCTACTGAGACCATTTCCAATAAGACACCTAACTGTAGAGAACAGGAAGCACTGTTTGGACTCTGCTGTGGGAGAAGTGGCTGCTGGGAAATGTTTTGCTCAACTTGCTCTGGTTCACTGTGATGGCTTCAACACATGGAAATAAAATCTGTTTTATTAGTTTGGAGCTGGAAGTTGATGTCTGTCATTATTCTCCTTTAATCACAGAAGCAGAGCAGATATTATTTTAGATGAACTGAGCTCATTATAGCCGCCTCGCTGTCTTCCTCCTAAATCTTTATTTGGACTGTTGTTTGTGTGTTTAACACAGGGAGAGCATCTCAACACAACTTTAGCACTTTTTCCTTTTGAAGTGTCATTTCTGCTGTTTTAGTGGTAGGCATGCTAGTGTTTAGGATGGGATTCAGAGCAGCTGTTTTTCAGCAGATGTTGTGTTCTTGGCAATATGGATACAATCTTAAACCACAGTTCATATGAAATTGTACTTTCTCTTGAAATCCAATAAAAATCAGTTTGTAGACCAAACTGTGAATGTTTGTCTTTGACCAACTCAGTGAATTAAAAGCTGACAAATGAAGGTTCAACAAAATCTCTGCTGGTTGACAAATCTCTATTGTCTATATGAACATAAAGCCCAACCTGCTGTTACCAGGGAGGCTTCCTGCACTTTCTGACCAAATGAGGTTTTCTGACAACCTTATGTCTACGTGTTTGGGGAATGCTACCGATTCCGATGGTATAGGACACACCTCTGTGCGATGATGTTTTACTTTCTCTAAATAGCGAAAACTAGAACACTTATTTTAATTAACTCCCACGAATCCACAAGTCCAATCGCTGAACACTTCGGCACTGGTTTCATGTCAGTTTGACTGGTGGTTATAGAGGAACAATTTTCTTGGATTAAATAGTGCCCCCTACAGGAGAGTTGCACCAATTTTTGCACAGGCCCTCAGGGGGGCGTCCCACATTAACGCTTCAAATTTGGTGTCGATCGGCCATTGCAAAGCGAAGATACGACATGATTAGCTGTTTTTTTGCGTTTTTTCGCAAACATTTGTTGCCGTATAATCGCGTCAATTTTTGTCGGATCAAAATTCCCTCTTCGGCTCGGTCCAGAGATTATCCGTGCCAAGTTTTATGGTGATTGGACTTGCGGCTTCGGAGGAGTTAATTAAAATAGGTTATTCAGTTTTTGCAATGTAGCAAAAAAAACTGTAGGCGGAAATGGGCGTGGCCTATACCACGAGATTCAGCTCAATCCCCCAAACGCGTGGATGTAAGGTTTTTGATATCCGCCTTCATAGGCGGGAGTTCTATGGAAAAACCGTCTACCTTGCTCACAGCGCCCACTAGAGGTAGAAATGTGCGAATTTTTGCGCCTGCGGTTGCTGTGGTGACCTGGACCTACCCAATGAGTTTTGTGCCTGTAGCACTTACCGTTTAATAAACTCTGCCTCAGTTTGAGGCTGTCATCTAAAAGTTTTCACACTCGTGTTTATTAATGAGGTCAACACCTGAACACATGTTAAATGGAGGACTGTATTTGCTGATTCTAATGTTGACCATTCACTCCGGTACATCGGTTAGAATGTAGGTGACAGGACCCCAGTATTCTTTCTCTGCACTTTATTAGTGGATTCGAGGCACAGCAGAGCACAGGACATTTAAACTGACTGCTAACAGAGGTTGGTGAACTTGTGTTCGTGTAGGTGGTTCTGCAAAAATACAACAAATATAAATAACAAGGTGTAAATAATATGCATAACAGAATATTCCCCATCCTGTACATGGGTTTTTCTCAGGATTAAATATTCATAACAGAAAAATAAGTACTTCAGTAGTAATAATGCCACCATAGTAAACAAACACCTATCATATTTAAGAACACTTGTCATCCATAAGCAGTGAGGTATGACCGCTTATACAGACAGAGAATACATTCACATCAGAAAACATAATCAAAGTGCACCACCTAGTGGTGAATAAGAGCGTTAAATGATGCGTCTATATGACCGTCCAATCTTTAAATATCTATATTCTAATCGCTCTAACAGCTGAGTTAACTAGCAAAGGTGAAACGAAATATGTTGAAACTAATAACATAACGTTCATCTCCACAAATCCACATAGGTTGGCAATCAGTAATGGTAAGACGATGGGTTGACATCTGAACATGGCATTAAATATCATGACGATATTACGATGTCACTCATTATCTCCGGCCCATGAAGGTGACAATTCTTCTGCACTTACTTGATCATGGACGCACGTGAACACAAGCAAATCCACACCGGATCACTCGGCCCGCATGATATGGGTGTAGAAGTCAGATCGCCAGATGTGTGCGCTTCGTGGATCTGGGAGAATTAACAATTAGCGGACAGAATTCCCGCCCTACGTTGCAGCGGTGACGTCACTACGACCCACCATAGGAGCGCTGCCCGTTATTATCATGCCTTTTTAACACATGTCATGACTGCAGAGGTCTACAGTAAATTAGCTTATATGTAAATATATGTAAATTAGATATACTGTGACTTACGGCATGAATAAACCTACCGCCAACTTTTCTTGAGGCCTAACGCCCCGAATAAAGAGAACTAAATTTTGTGTGCATTCATTAATATTGCATTGTAATTGTAGTACCTGTTATGGGTGATCAAGTAAGAATTATTGCATAGATGACAACATGAGCAAACACAAAGGAGGTGGGAGTATTCAAATGAGGGTTTTGCGTGTTTTAATGATTTTCGCCATGGAGAGTCGGCAGGGAAAGCAGTAACTGTGTAAAAGCCTTGGTTTATTCAGTGCATCCCGAGTGTATGGAAATCATATGTATCTGCCCATCCTGCCTAAGACTGCATTAAGTAATTGGGACAGCACAACTGAAAAACTAATACAGTGTGCTGGAATGAGCCAGATGCGAGGACAGGGTGCAAACTACGGGGGAGTCAGTGGGAAGACTTGACCTCCCCTAAAAACATGATTTGTGAAATTTTGTGGGGTTCACTAAAATATTGACAGTATGCTTTTTGTCATTAATTTCTATATTTCTGTATCATTATGGATCATGCGTAAAATCAGGAGCATTGTGCTTCATCCAGCTAGAGGGAACAATCACAGACCGTCCACACCGTGCCTGGTCAATTTTAACTCCTGTCCCTGACCATCTACGCCTCAACGCCCCGTCCCCTCTCTGACACCTACAATGGGTTGTGTTGCTATTACGACCGGCACGCTGTGAACAGTTGATAATCGTCCCCTCTGGCTGGATAAATTTTACACATGATCCATGCACTACTGCAGCTGGGGGCTCTCTGCAGCACCAAGCAACTTTCTAATGTATAATGATAATGATAATTCAGTATATAATAAACACAGGGTAATGTCTGTAAGTGTACAGACAGATGTATCCAAATTGAGACACAGTCGTTTTGTTAATCACAATACATTTTTTGGTAAAAATTTAGAACATCCCCTATTCACTAAAAGACCTCTTCCCATCTTATTCACCAATTCATCTATGCATAGACCATGATCATCTATTGTAATATTTCTTGAACTTGTTCAACTGTAACATCATTAACATACAACTTTAAACTAGGCTCTTTCCTTAAGCAGCAATTTGTCCCAAATGCAGTGCATTTTGTTTTAGAGACATTAAGAACTAGTTTATTATTCGTTACCTATTCAAATACAACTTCTTCAATTGTGGGTTCCGCTATGTATACTGTTGTATCATCAGCATAAATGCGAACTTTTGCCCTATACGTGAGTAATGGTAATTCATTTGTAAACACAGCATATAACAATGGACCTAAACAGCTTCCTTGAGGAACACCACAGCTTAAAAGGTTTGTCATCAGAAAAACTTCCATTAAAGAAAACTCTTTAATACCTCATCTGATATTTGAGTCAGAGCAGTGCCCCTCTCTATAAGCACGCTGGTAAACTGTGTTCAAATCATTAAATCATCATTGAAAAATAAAATTGTTTGTATATTTGTTCATAAACAATTCTCTCCGTGATCTTCCTTAAAGCAGGTAATGGACTAATTGGACGACTGTGGTATCTTTGCAGTTTTCCAAGCTTGTGGACAAGGACATTTCTCCACACTCCACACAAACAGGAATGGCAATCAAGTCTGCTACTATTTTTTGTCATCGATACCCGATGGTTTGTCTTTACAAAGCACTGAAGACTCTGACTATCTTAAGTAGGACTACACTGCAATGAATTCTGGGTAAAATAAGACTTTTCAAAACAAAAAAAATGGCGGATTGAGTAGGCGCATCTAACCGCTGATTTCAGTTTACCACAGCAGAAAAACTGTGTTTGTTGAAGCAGTACAATAGTTATAAGAACATTTTACTTGGACAATTTAGCGCAGAGTCGTAGAAATGCTTGATTTGTAAAAAAACAAGTGTGACGACAGTAAACAGCGCTAACCCTACCGTCAAGCCAAAAGATCCAAGAGCATGGTGCAAGATGCCAAAAAATAAATTTTGAAGAGGACATTTCCTAAAACAGGAGGAGAATTTACTTAATTAGTGTGGCTGAAAGAGTATTTCCTGAGACAGAATATGGAGAATAGACTGCAGAGGGGAGATTATGAAAACTCGGGTGCAAAGTCGGAGAGACATAGTATAATATAACTATAACTATATGCTCTTTTGAGCTGTCTGTGATATTTCCTTTGTCTCACTTGGCCCTGACTCCCCCAACAACAAATGTGAACACAGAATTGTCTTTGATGCAAACTCTGATGACATGCCGTTGGCCTAACAAAGTCCTTTTACTCCATGAGTTTTAGAATTTACTATGTCTAGTAATTATCCATTCAACTTACAAGCTTGTCCTCAGTTTTTTCTACTCCTACTCCTGTGACCTCTGACCTCTTCCTCTTAAAATACTGTAGGATGCTGAATCTCTGTGTGAACATTTTGACTACTTTTAAATTGTTTATGGACACATAACAGGTTTTAAAGTCAAGGATGAGCCATTATAATACCTTTTCAAAACTAGAAACACCTCTCTAACTCCCCTAAAGTAAAGTAACCACTTCAGCTGAGCCCTAGAATACAATAAATAAATAAATAAATAAATAAATAAATAAATAAGCCATATCATCATCAGTTATACCATAAACTGCTTTGGACTGGCTTTGCCCTCATCTCAGTTGTCTGTCTCATGTTCACCATGTCAGCCATAGTACTGGTGCGGCTGCCCAGTGGCGGGTAGAGTGTTTGTCACTGGGGTGCGGGGTGTCAATGAAAGCTGGAGCGACTAGGTGGTCACCACAGGCAACGGTAGACTGAGAGTCGACGTAGACTAAGGCTAGACAGGGGCCGAGGTAGACTTCAGGGAGAGAGTCAACCCTGCTGTGGAGGAGCGGAACCCTGTGGGTAGACTCAGTGGCCCGGAGCCAAAGAGGAGACGTCACGGAGTACCTGGAGTGAGAAGTGGCCTTTGCGGAAGTGCGTGGGGCAGAACGCCATTGGAGACATGAGGAGGGAACGGAATTCGTTCCACCCTCCTTCTAAGTAACTCTCCCATGCCTTTTTATCTGGCTATCTGCCTGGTCTGATGTGCCCAGTGAACAAGCTGTCACTTTTTAGTTGTGTTTTTAACTTGTAGTATTTGGAGGAGCGAGCCTATTGACTTTACAGAGACTCCCGTCCTATTTTAAAATATACTCTGATGTCATATGTGGTTTTGCTTATGTTATTGTTTGGGATTTGATTTATTTTTTCTCTGCACATTGTGATTTTGTTTTATTTGCATGCACATTTTGTTTGCTAGTGTAACCCTATCTTCCCAGCAGTGAGCCCCAAAGCGGCCTTTGCGTTGTGTTAGGTGAAGTGTACCGGCAAGAAGGGTAGACAGGGAACTGGACACACAGTGGTGGTAGAGGCAGAACAAACTCTCCCGGTTTATAGGCTTGTGAAACACAAAACAGAAACTAGACCACGGTGGCTGTGGAGGGTCAATAAGACTCAAGTTATGTACGCCTCTGCTGGCGTACATAACTCCCTCTCTTACATCTTCCCCCTCTTTAGTTGATGGTGTCACAGCCATCAGATAATAATCATAAATCCACAATCCCCAAAACTATCATTGCAAATGTGGTTGAATGCTTGGGACTGTGTGATTGAGTAAATTACTTAATGGCATTGCTACTTTCTGCTCAGCTTCCCTTTGGCTATCTGCCATATCTTCCTGCTCCGATCAATCTTCTGCTAGACTGACTCAGGGTCCATGGTGTTGTGAATTATTTTAGAGCATTATAGCATAAATTGTTATCATTAATTACTAGAACAATGGTGGTCTAAATTTTCATCATTTAAAGTGTTATTTTATAGTATGAAGTTAGGATCCCCGTGTTAAAACTCAAGGAGGGAAGTGTTGAAAATTTTGTTTGTTTAGCTTGATGGTTTGCTGTGTTTTTGTTTATTACATTTACTTTAAACCTAGAAGTGCTGTACTACTTAGAAGTACATTTACTGTAGTCATTGAGGGAATGACTGTGGTCTCCCTGGGTACAGGTATTGACCACCGATATCATTCTTTTAATGTAAGGATAGACTATCTTTATAAGGTGTAATTACTAGTATTTTATTTGTCAAGACATGAGAAGTATACAGTATTTCATGTTATTCATTATTAACTTGTGCCTTTCTACATGAGCAGAGAAGCTGTTCAGGCAGAATATGCAAAACCTAGCTACTACTGTAGCGTACCCAATGGGAGTAAAAGCATTTTATCCAATGAGAGGGAAGCACCTGTTTGCAGGGCACCTGCAGCAAGTCACATATGCCAAATGAGATCATGGCAATTTCTAGTCTAGTAATGTTAAACTGTATTAGAACCACACTTATATCAACAACCAGTGAAGAAGCCAATATGTCAAGAGGTAAAAAGAGACGTATTCTCGTCTTCCATTTGTCCTCAGTTGAACAAAAGTTACCATAATTTCAGCTTTTAGACACATCGAAGCTGCAGGGGGGGGATTCACTGAAATACTATCTAGCTGCTCATGTGAATGTGTGAGAAAGTAATACCATATCTAATTCCTCTCTCTCTTAGATAAGTTACAGGTCCAAAGAATGTTGTTTAATTACACTAATAATCCCACTCTGCCTACATTTAGGCAACATCTACATATTTTTATTTATTTATTATAAGTGGATCAGAATATAGCAAATATAATAAATATGATAAAATAATTTACTTTAGGCTCTGTCTTGTTGCCCAGACCAGCCAACAAATGTGTATTGTCAGAAGGAAACAAAACAGCCCACATTTTCTTAGACCTGTAGACCACTACAGACCTGTAGACCACTACAGACCTGTAGACCAGTACTGACCTCAGAATCAGCTGCTCCAGTCTCCTGCTTCTTTCTCCTAAAATATCTTCACTATCTGGTCAATGAATTGAAGGATGTGCTGGTACAACAGCATTAACAGGGACCGTGTGACATTTAGTTTTCACTCTCAACAACATTCTTTGGGGACTTTTACTGTTTTGAAATAGGCTACCAGAGATAGGTGATATTAATGGTGTTCACCAACACTAGTGTTTCCCAGAGCCAACTAATATCCCCTTTCCTTTTCCTGAAGTTAACGTAGCTTAAGTTCAGCAAGTAACAGTCAAAGAACAACTGTGTGTCCCTCACTACGCTGAATCAGTCCTCCTTCACCATGTCTGTGTCTCTCTGTGTAGTAACATTGCTGGGCAGCTCAGCAGAGAACTGAAGAGAGACAGCCTCCCTCAGGGTCCTAGTGCCCGACCAGAGCGAGGATTTAAATTATAAAGCAGAGGAAACAAACAGAAGGATTATTTTAAGCCAATAAATATTCATCATAGTATTCATCAATGTTCTTGCTTATCTTGTTGAATACATGTCTGCGCTGTAAAAAAGGCTTAGGACCATGTTAGGGTGGCTGTAAAAAGTTTGAGAAGCAACCAGTAAAACAGGAAGTTGCTGCAGAGGATTGCTGACACCATCTGTTAGCTGACAGATTAATAAACACTGCAGCACTGTCATCTAAGAGCTTTCACACTTTCAACTGTACAGCTGTACAGCGATTCTCCGTTTTTTGCACCTTTTACTGTTGTGCTTTTTCTCCACGTGCATACCACATTAGACCAGGGCCCGTAAGGCTAAGAGTAGCTCCTAGTGACGAAATTCTAAAAAAAATCTTAGAAATGTGGGAGTTTACTCTTACTCTTTACTCTAAAGAAAAATTCCTAGTAAAGAAAAAAGTAATTCATAAAGCATCTTACCCCTTAAAAGAGCTCTTAAGGTCAGAATTGTTAGGAGCAGGGACGAGGACTTTTAAGAGGACTATATGTTATATCGCAACGCTAAAGTTAGCTTCTGATTCGCAGCTTCCGATTCGGCAGTTAAGGGGAAAGCTAAGGGAGAATCGCTCGCTCAGCAACGTAAGTTAACTTTCACCTAAGTTCCCCTCCCCCCTCCCCCTCCCCTTCCCCCTCCCCTCCCTCAGCTACAAGTGCAAGTTAATTTTGCACCACATGTATCGCTAGAAAAGTTGCAAAATTCCAGGCACGCAGATTCGTCACAGGAAACCGGAGAAAGCGCATTTGTGAAGTTGCAGAGATTCGAGAGGTTGTAATCATAGAGTTGTGGTTGTGCTGGAAAAAGGACTCAAGTAAAAAAAACAAGTTTGCAACTGTCATTGTTTTTATGTGAACATCAATCTACACGTGTGCGTATGTTTTCTGCAACTTCATATTCAGAACATCGGTGTGTGTGAATATTTTCTACAAGTGAAACTTTCAACATACAACTTCAGATTCTTTCAACAAGCTCTCGTGTTTTTTTTCTTTCATGTGTGTGATTATTGTGTACAAGTGAAAATTTTAAGATACAAGTACAGATTTTTGTTCTACAAGTTCACATATCATATTCTACAAGAGTTCACATCAAGTTTACAAGCTCTTTCATTTTGCACCATATTTACCTTCATACATAAACACCCAAAGGATGTGCGGAAGAGGATTAGGGCCATGTGGGGATTTTTTATTTTATTTCTGAGATTAAAGTCAGAATTCTGAGAAAAAAGTCAGAATTCTGAGATTAAAGTCAGAATTCTGAGAAAAAAGTCAGAATTCTGAGATTAAAGTCAGAATTCTGAGAAAAAGTCAGAATTCTGAGTTTAAAGTCAGAATTCTGAGAAAAAAGTCAGAATTAAAAAAAAAATTCACATGTGGCCCTAATCCTCTTCCTCAAGGATGAACGTAAAGCTTGTGCATATTTAAACTGGACCTTTGTGAAAACAGCCACAAGATCCAGGAAGAACACCGGGGATGAGGAAAAGGAGCATTGTGATCCCAAAAGGATCTTTAACAAACACCACATGCCTGTTTTTTTAAATACAAGAATACTCTAAGACAGAGCGTCACGGTGGTCCAGTGGATAGCACTGTGGCCTCACAGGAAGAAGGTCGCGGGTTCAAACCGGCCTTTCTGTGTGCATGTTGTCCCCATGTCTGAGTGGGTTCTCTCCGGCTTCCTCCCACCGTCCAAAGACATGGGGACTAGATTGATTAGTGACTCTAAATTGTCCTTATGTGTAAATGTGAGTGGTTGTTTGTCTCTGTGTGGCCCTGCGATGGACTGGCGACCTGTCCAGGATGTACCCCGCCTTTGGTCCGATATCAGCTGGTCTGCTCCCCCCGGCCCTGCTCACTCCCTCTGTTTGCTTTCATGGCAGTGTGCTGGCAGTCAGAGCTCCCCCTGCAGTCCATAAAGTGCCTCTGCGCCTCAGCCCTTCCAAACCCTAATTGCAGCCATCCCCAATCTGAAATACCAAAATCATTTTCGACTTTTAGTTTTCAAGTTAGACTGTTAGTTTTAAATCTGACCCAATAATCCCTCCATATCAAGGAAAACAACGTACATATTCAGGACAGAGAGGCCAGGTGGTTTGAAAGAGGAATGAAAGAGCCCATTTGGGTAGAAATACCATCTCTAAAGAGTCACCTGAGGCCAAACGCTCACATTTGACCTCAGGTGACTCTAACAACCATAACCACTGTTAGAACAGCCAGGAGCCCAAACCACCCAAGGCCTGCTCGTTTTATCACGTTTGAATATGTAAAGTAATTTCCAGGAACACACATGATGTTTTCAGAAAGATTTAATTCATTGCAGACTATGTGGATGCAAAGAAAAAAACTCTGGTGAATGTAAATAATTATGCAAACTGTGACAGTGTGTCTCCTTTAAACCACCTTGTGCTGAGGGAGGTGAGCTTCGTCATATATGAGTTTAATTAGTTGTATATTAGTGTTGTTGGATGTTGTGAATGTGTCAGTGTTTGGTTCATTTCTCTTACACCATTTGCTGAATTGCAAATAATATTTCAAAACTTGCTTGCTGATGCGGCTGCAGCCTCCCATCACATCTACGGAAATGTCCTCACATCATCAGGAAGTGTTGTTATTATCTTCATGTTTGTTTCATTAAATAAAACTAGCAGATAATCTAACAAATTCTGGAAACTGACAATAACACAAAGACACCACAAAAGACGTTATATTAATAATTATATTAATATTAACTATATTAACAAAACAATCAGCTCTCGAGCTGTAAACGTTTTATATGCAGGTAACAGGTGTGACAGCAGAATGGATAATGAACAATTACCAAAAATATAAACTTCAAAATAGCCTTAAACTGGATGATGGTACTGAAAGCAGAGCTGAAACACACAAACAGGATCCTGGTGTAGGTTCCTGGGGAGTCCAGGTGCTGGAGGATGAAGTGAAGGGCCATATTTACTGTTTCTACCTCCTGAACAGTCATTCCTCTCCAAGATGGTGAGGGAGGGGAGTGAGCTGGAGCTACCCCCCTCTGAGGAGGGAGAGGAGGAGATGGTGGACTTAGGCTGATTAGCGGTGTGACGGTGGATGGTGTCAGGTCTTTCCCATTGTCTTTCAAAGCGACAGTAGAACTGGTTCAACTCATGGGGGGCTTTGTAGCTGGTGATCTGTCTGAAGCCTCCAATCAGAAGCAGTCGTTTCTTGAGAGCAGGTGTTGTTGTCTCTCTGAGTACAGACATCACAGCCTCTGTAAACTCATCCCGACTGTTGGTAGCATCCTGACAACATCCCAGTCAGTGCAGTCCAAACACGCCTGAAGATCCTCCACAGCTTCACCGGTCCATTTCTGTAATTTCCTCACCACAGGTTTACAAAGCTTTAGTTTCTGTCTGTATGCAGGAATCAGGTGGATCATCGCATGGTCAGAGTGACCCAGTGCAGCGTGAGGGACGGTGTGATAGGCTCTGCTTGCACCTTTTGTTTTGCTGGAGAACTTTTGCTGTTTAACCAAAGAGACGTCGTGGACAGTTAATGATCCCTCCTGTAAAGGCTGTGCAGGTGCTCAGAGTCAAAATGCATTTAAGCATTTATCTGGATGTTTGGAGTGAAAGAAGAGACTCAGTGTTTCTCAGTCACTGCTTGAACATAGTGACATTTCAGTTCACCAAGCTGTATGTTTGTGTTGTTAGACATAGTGAATGTGTCGGCCTGCAGTTTCTCCTGATCCATTTTCATGCTAAAATGGTGGTTAACAGTTCACCTTTATGTTCAAGTGTTCTCTCAATAACTGTGAAGGAAGCAGAGCGCAGATTCTGTAAATGAAGATAAAATATTCAGATGGTTCAACAGTTGGATTCATCAGACAGACAAGCCTCCACCTCCAAAGGGACATTAAACAGGTGGAGCAAAGAGGGCAGAAGACAGCACAGCGTCCCAGAACGAAGCTCCTGGTCCTCAAGTCACTGAAGGATCTGGATCCAAACCTGATTAAGTGGCTGCACTAAAGAACGTGGCTCTGTGTCATCAGGGAGCTGTTTATGAAATATAATCAGCATCATTATTAAGAACTTTTAAAAGTTTAATTAGATTTATTAGTTCCTGATGTCTCAGGAGGAAAAATATGTAAAAACTGGAGAGGAGAAGAAAACATCAGCAGGTCTGACAGCACTGTGGTCAGTGTGAGCTGCTCATATGCACATTTCTTAGTCAAATAAATGTTGAGGACGGTTGTTTTTCCTGCTAACATTTTCAATGTTTTCACTATTTCTGTGATGCATCATTTCCATATTCACGTCACTCCTTTTCCTTAACAGAGCAGCTGTAGATCATCATCACCTTGCTGCATGTTATCACTTCTCATATTTGAGGTTTGGCTGCAGAGGACAAACATCGGGCTCTGGTGTAGGAACTCATTCTGGTGGGTCTCTCAGCTTTTAAAGGTAAAGTTTGTCATATTACTTGTTTCTTCTATGTAGAGCGAATTAAACAGATAAATGAACATGTAAACTGTAAGAAGCAGACAGCTTTGGACTGTAGGGGACAGGATACTGTGCAGGCAGACTTAAATGGTAAAAACATACAATAAAGAAAGTGTTTTAAATTAATTAAAATCAGGTAAAGAAAGAATGATGAAAATGAGCAAGAGTATAATCATCCCTGCTGTTGGATATTAGGGATGAGTTGTTCTGCTGAGGTGGTTTCAAGATTCAAGATTCAAGAACTTTATTTGCCATTTGTGTTTTCACACATAGGAACTCTTGTGCGGTTATTACTCAGAGAGTCAAGTCAAATTTAAAAGGACACACAAAGCATTTACATTATAAATAAATAAGTTGCACAAACCCATTAAAAAATAAAAATAAAAATAAATAAATTTGCATTTATAATTTGCAAAAGTATAATTGCATATTGCCCAGTCCCCTAAAGACACCCCAGTATGATATGAAATATTGAAGTGCACAGTTACATTAAATAAATAAATAAGATAAAATGCACAGGTGTATTGCACAGATAAGTTACACAGGCCCTGGACACAGTAGTTCATTATGTTTTGGCCAAGAGTCTCACTGCAGCTGGAAAGAAGATCTTATAAAATCGTGTTCTATTTGTAATAATGCTGTCCGCTCGCTTGTGCCTGAGATTATATGTACAATTTTTGTGTATGAGCAGGGGGTGAGCTGGATGTGATGTGTCCCTAATAATTCTCTCTGCTCTTTTCTGGCAGCGCTGTGTGTAGATTGTGTCCATAGAGAGGAGTTCTGTTCTAATAATCCTCTCTGCAGTCTTTACGACTCTTTGCAGAGCCTTCCTCTCTGTCTGTGTGGTGTTTCCATACCATACAGTGATGCCTTTGGTGAGGATGCTCTCTATCAGTCCTTTGTAGACCTGGGTGAGAGGGCGACAGTGCAGACCAGCTTTTCTAAGCAGCCTGATGAAATACAATCTCTGCTGGGCTTTTTTCACTGTGGCAACAGTGTTCACAGTCCAGTTCAGATCAGATGTTACTTGTAGTCCCAGGAATCTGCAACTGTCAGCCCTCTCTACCTCAGTCCCCTTGATGATAAGGGGCTGCAGGGGAGGTGGATTTTTCCTGAAGTACATAATTACTTCTCTTGTCTTGTCTGTGTTAAGGCATAGGTTATTCACCTCACCATAGGCACAAATGTCATTTACCAAAGTCCTGTAGCCCGACTTGCCCCCCCTCTTAATGAGACCCAGGATGGTGGTATCATCTGCATACTTAATAATGAGGGTATTATCCTGGGTGGAGACACAGTTGTGTGTGTACAGGGTGAATAGTGTAGGACTAAGGCAACAGCCTTGTGGTGACCCTATGCTGGTGATGAGCTCCGCTGGACACCCTCTTTCCCATCCTCACCACCTGTGGTCTTTCAATCAGGAAATCCAGGATCCAGTTACAGGTGGGAGTCGGGACGCCGAGGTCTGTCAGCTTCTCAATCAGCCTACCTGGGCGGATGGTATTAAAAGCCAAACTATAATCTAAAAACAGAGTTCTGACATATGTTCCTCTGCTATCCGAGTGTTGCAAGATGTGGTGTAAAGCAGTGGCCACTGCGTCATCCACTGAACGGTTGGGACGGTAGGCGAACTGGAGGGGGTCAATCGTACCCGGGACCACGTGATTGATGTGAGTGAGAACCAATTTTTTTTAAGCACTTCATCGCTACTGACGTGAGTGCTACTGGCCTAAAGTCATTCATGATAGATGGATTTGATTTTTTTGCAACTGGTACAATAATGGAGGATTTAAAAATACGGGGGACTACTGCTTGATTTAGAGACACGTTGCAAATGTCTACGTACACGCCAGTGATTTGTTCTGCACAGGCCTTCAAGACTCTGGGAGGGACGCCATCTGGTCCAGTGGCCTTGTGGGTGTTTACCTGCCTCAGAGCTTTCCGGACCTGTGTGGGTGTCACCTGAAAAACAGTGTCCGTGGGTTTACATTGGACTTTTGAAGGGGTGTCTGTGTTCATTCTGTCAAACCTGGTGTAGAAAAAGTTAAGGCTGTCTGGGAGGGTGACATCCAGGGGGTCTGTGGCTAGTACTGTTTTCTTATAGTTTGTGACAGCTTGAATTCCTTGCCACATACTGCGCGTATTGTTACCAAAATAAAAATCTTCAATTTTTTTGGAATACGCCCTCTTTGCAGCTCTGATGGATTTCTGTAGCTCATACCGGGCTTTCTTGTACTCCCCTTGATCTCCTGACTTATAAGCTTCCTGCCTTTTCCTGATCTTCTGCCTTATATTTCCATTAAACCAAGGTTTCTGGTTTGGAAACACACGCACAGTTCTAGAAGGTGCACATGTAGATGTGCACCAACTGATGTAATCACTCACAGTCTCTGTGTATTCATGGATATCATCTGTTGCCTCCTTAAAGGTATTCCAGTCTGTGGCCTCTAAGCAACCCTGCAGGCTTGCCTGTGCGCTGTCAGTCCAGGTGTTAACAGTTTTTATTGTGATTGGCTGTACCTTAAACCTCTTAATGTATATGGGCTTAAGCCGAATTTCCAGGTGGTCAGACTTGCCAAAATGGGGACTTGGTTCAGCTATAAAGGCATTTCTGATGTTGCTATAGCAGTGATCCAGTATCTTATTTTCTCTAGTTGGAAAAGTCAAACTGATTCAGTTTTGGCAAGTTTTTCTTGAGGTTGCAGTGATTAAAATCTCCCAGAATAATGAAAGCAGCATCAGGATAATTGTTTTCATGCTCATTGATCATGTCATGTAGCTCACTAAGTGCAACCTCTTCTTTGGCGGAGGGGGGAATATACACAACACTCACAATAATGCATTGTAGTTCTCTAGGTAAAGAAAACGGCCGTAGCTTCAAAGTTAGAAACTCCACATTCTCAGAACAAGATTTAGAAATAGGCTTACAGTCGGCACACCATGTCTGTTTGACGAGGACGGCCGTTCCTCCGCCGTGAGTCTTGGCGCTGTCCACTGCGCTTCGGTCCCCCCTAAAGGCCGTGTAGCCATCTGGTGTTATCGCCTCATCAGGTGTCCTTTCCCCCAGCCATGTTTCACAGAAGCACAGCATGGAGCAATCCTGTACGTCCCTTTGCATGGAGATCCGAGCCCGGAGCTCATCCATCTTGTTTAACAGAGACTGGACGTTAGCAAACAATATGACCGGGAGGGCTATTTTTCCACTGCTAACCAAGCGCCGGAGTCGTCGATCGGCCCCTCCCGTCTGCGCGTCTCCGCCTGGGCCTATTGTTGTCTGGTTGTCGGCCTGGAGTCTTATCCCCACCTCTCGCTAGCTCAGAATAGAGGCTAAGCGTGCTTGTGTCTAGGAGTCCGAAAAGACTGCACTCTCTTAGGCTTAATAGAGCCGCCCGGTCGTAAATACCATTTACTGACCCTTCTGTTATCGTAGTGTAGCGCAAAATAACAAGAAATAGACAAACAAATAATTTGACTATGAGTACTCCGTGACGTCGCCCTCTCAGAAGTGCCATCTTAAAAGTCCTGCTGCAACTAAGGTGGTGCATTGGTGCCAAGCCTGTGAGAGGTGCCAATAGGTCAAAGACACTCAGCCGGCTGCCCGGAGCTACATGGGGCATTTGTTGGTTTCACAGCCTAATGAAATCTTGGCCATCAATTACGCAGTGCTGGAGCCCACTAGAAATGGCTTGGAAAATGTGCTGGTGGTGCCCAATGTGTTCAGCAAATAAACGCTTGCTGTGCCCACTAGGGACCAACGTGCTGACACAGTGGCGAAGGCACTGGTTTACCAAACCTTTGAATGGCGACCTTTGAAAGGCCACAATTTTGAGATTTCCCTCATCCAGTATCTTTGCAGCCTGTATGGCATCAAGAAGTCCCACACCACTCCTTACCATCCGTCTGGAAACGGCCAGTGCGAGTGCTTCAACCGATCCCTTCACAACATCTTGCACATGCTACTGGTGACCCAGAAGAGAGATTGGAATGACTGCTAAGGACAAGTGCACCACGCCACACCAGACTACGGGGGAGTCTCCTTTCCTCCTGATGTTTGGCTGAGAGCCCTGGCTTCCAGTCGATTTCCAGAACCTGCTGGTGGAAGTGTGCATGAGTGGATCCAGGAACATTAGTCTCGGTTGCTGACAACTTTTGAAGGGGCTAAAAAGCGGTTGAGGGCAGTGGTGGAGCGTCGAAAGAAAAAACATAACCAGCATGTGCAAAATGTAACACTGGAGGAGGGTCAACATCCTGGATATGTGGTGTCCAGTACTGTTTAGAGTTCTGAGGGGGATTTGACAGTCTACACGATCGCACCTGCTGACAACCCATCTAGGGTGCGGAAGGTCCATCGCAACTCCAGCTCACTCTTCCTCCGCTGCTTCTATTATTTGAGTAGGCCACTTTGGAGCCACGCCCTTCAGGGGTCTTCATCCATGCCAGCACTGACCAGTTACCTGCTGCGTCACCAGCCAGGCAGACACCAGCGGAGCAGCAGCGTGACAGACCACTGATTCCAGTGCTGGCCAACATTCCAGTGTTCATCATCTGTTCCGTAACTGCTAGCTCTGAGAGTGTCGTGTCTCAGGTGGTTACGTGTTTTCAAGTATGGTGCTAAGGTTAGGGGTCGGTATGTGTTTGCTGCTCGTTCACTTGGCTCCTCATCCTGGCTGTCTGTTGCATATATGCCTGGTTTCTTCGGCGTCCCCGTGTGTGTGTGTGAGAGAGGATTCCCCATCTCTGGGCCGTATGTCCGTCTTCCTCCGTTACTCCGCATGGAATCCGCCTCATTCTCCACCCTGTCCTCTCTGTGATATCTGAGTTGCCTCTCTGCAATAGTTAAATTTCCTCCTATCTGAATTGTCTCTCTGTGATATCTGAAATGTGTTAACCTTTGGTCAACCTTAGTTTATAATTCCTGGGGTGGAACTCACCAGGCAGCGTAGCTGCAGTTAACAGTAATAATAAATAGTGCCAGTGTTTTGTTTGTGTGTTGTTTAGAAGAGCTATAAAATCTGGGGTTGAGGAACATACTCAATTGAAAGAACTGACCAGATCATTTGAGAAGAAGACTAGCAACCAGGTCCCAGAACCAGGTAGAGTTTGGTCATGGTGATGAGTCTGACCAGACACTTGTTGAAAGTACTGGAACATCTACACATTTATCTGTTATATTGGGAGCTTTTATGACATGCCATTCTAAATCCATAGCCAATAATATGGATGTAACAGCTTCCACTCTTCTGAGAAGCCTATCCACCATGTTTTGGAAGTGTGTCTGTGGGAATTTGTGTCGATTCATCCAGAAGAACTTTTGTAAGGGCAGACACTGAATTTGGACGAGATGGCCTGCTTTCAGTTCATCCAAAAGTTGTTTGATAGGGTTTGATCAGGGTTCCGTGTGGGCCAATCAAGTTCATCCACACAGAAGTCATCCAACCATGCCTTTATGGACCTTGCTTTGTGCACTTGGGAACAGTCATGCTGGAACACAAAAGGACCTTCCTCAAACTGTTCCCACAAGCCGGAAGCATAGATTTTTTCCAAAATGCAAAAGCTGAGGCTTTAACATTTCTGTTCAGTGGAACTCGGGGAAAGGCCAACCCCAGAAACACAACCCCACAGCATTATCCCTCCCCCACCAAACAGTCAAGCAGTTAACGTTTGGAAACCCAGACTCATCCATCAGACTGCCACATCGAGAAGCATGATTCATCATTTCACAGAACACATTTCCGCTGCTCCAGAGTCCAGTGGTGCATGACATTACTCCATCTGTTACTTGGCATTGTGCTTGGTGATGTAAGGTTTGCATGCAGCTGCTCGGCCATAGAGGCTCCCGGCACAGTTAATGCCAGAGGAGGTTTGGAACTCAGCAGTCATTGAATCAGTAGAGAATTGGCGACTTTTATACCCTATGTGCCCTGCTCAGTGACTTTACGTGGTCTGCCACTTCAGGGCTGAGTTACAGCAGAGCGTGGAATATCTAGGGGGGGGAAGAAATTTCATGAACTGACTTGCTGCAACGGTGAAATCCAATTACAGTACTTAATCGGCCGATTTTTGGCATTTTTAACATAATCGGCATCGGCCAATATCCAAGTATATCAAGCCGATTATTAGGCAGGCGCATCTGTGGGCAGCCTAGTGTTGTCGTGGAACACGTGTTTGACGCACGCTGCCGCGAGTCATTTTCCAGCCGAGTGAGCAAGTTTATTTGACAGTTTATTTTCTTCTTACCCGTTTTGTTTATTTAATATATTTTTATACATTTATACAATTTATTTATATATGTTTTTTTACATTATACGTTTTTAATTTATAAGAGCAGATTGTTCAAGTGTTCAATAAATGTTTTTGTTGAGAAAGTTTGTCTGTTAAGTAATTATCATTTCTTTTACATTTTATAGTTCAAATAGAGGTTAAAAACCAAGCAAATATCGGCCAAATATCGGCCAAAATAAATCGGCAGCATTAATCGGCCATCGGCCGACCCGTCTTTCAAAAGATCGGTATCGGCATCGGCGTGAAAAAAACCATATCGGTCGACCTCTAATCTAGGGGGGAAGAAATTTCATGAACTGACTTGCTGCAACGGTGGAATCCAATTACAGTACTAAGCTCGAAATCAGTGAGCTCTTTAGAACGACCCATTCTTTCACAACTTTTTGTAAATTTTAACTGCTTGGCCTTTACCTGTGCCAATGGGAGTGAATTAAACACTTGCATTCAGTGATTAAGAGGTGAGTCCCAACAATGTTCTCCATATAGTGTATTTGGGCGCATTTAAAGTGCTTTCCATAGACAACTACTAGACCACCAGCAGCAACACCACACTCCCCAGGCTGACTAAAACATAATCACAATCTGGAGGGTACTATTCAGCAAGCTCACTGTGATCAGAATGAAATAAGAGTTAAACATAACATAAACATAAATCTAAATCAGTAAAGACATGAAATCATTTTGTCATCACCATTTTGGGGGTAGTGATAATCCAATAGATAAGAAACATGGCTTTGTTGTGAAAGATCCAGGTTTGATTCCCACTGTGACATGTTCACCAGTGTGTCCCTGAGCAAAACACTCAACTCCTAGTTGCTCGATAGGCATCCAGAAGATCTCTGACATACATTCACTGGCCATTTTAGCAGGTACACATTGCTAGTACCAGGTTGGACCCCCTTTTGCCTTCACAACTGCCTTGATTCTTTATTTCATACTTCATACAATCAGATTTATTTAACTACATTTTTAAGAGACAAAACTTGCAAATTGTTAAAATTTGACTGTAACAAGCTGTTAAGAATGAAATTATAAATATAAAAGAAGTTTATATCACGGCTTGGACTTTTAAGAATGGGTTCTTGGTATTTATAACATGCTTATAAAGGCTTTTTTAAAAATTCTCTTTATTCTGTCTACCCAATATTAATCCACTGAGAGGTATTTATAGTGATGTTTCACAGAAAATGATGACAGCTGAGATGCAGAACTGTTTTGTGTTTGTTATTGTTGATTAAAAGTCTCAGGAGGACAGTGATATAACCAAAAACAGGTTACAGTAAGTTAATGATTCAGTTAAATAAACAGTTAAAATATGATTGTGATGAATATTGATCTGATTGTGGGTAAACTATAGGTACACTGTGTTTGTGTGAACTTCAGCTCACAGCTTTAGTGATGTCACTGAACAATGTTAGGTAGATATTAAAAAACCTGCTCCCTTTAATAACCTGATCTCTCAAACAGGTTTCACTCTGAAGAATGGAAGGTCTCTACATTAACAGCACCTCACAGGACCAAAGCTATAACCACAGCTACGCCATCTGCTACTATCAGAGTTACATCATCTTTTTCAGTGACAGTTACAACACCTCAGACTATTACAGCAAGATTGATCAGTATTGCAAAAATCTTTTCATCCTGTATGTGGTGACATGTATAATCATTGCTGTCGGCCTTCCTCTGACCCTGATGGCCTTCTATGCTCTTTATTCTATGGTATGTACATTCTGACTGAGAGTTATTTATTTCCTGTCTGTGTCGTGTTTCTGTCCTACAGTCTGTCTGTCTGTAAAGGATCTGGATCTGGTTTGGGGGCTAGGTCTCCTGGGGACTTACAGGAATAACTGACTCCATAATTAAAATGTCCATGAAGCTGATTGGACCATAAACACATGCAGTTTCCATGTGTGGCTCCATTCAGCCTTCTCTTAAACTGTTGAGCTTAATGGCTC
This sequence comes from Lepomis macrochirus, assembly GCA_024633595.2. NCBI lineage: Eukaryota > Metazoa > Chordata > Actinopteri > Centrarchiformes > Centrarchidae > Lepomis > Lepomis macrochirus. Next base: position 2,669,195 of record JALXJV020000020.1, on the reverse strand, counting down.
CATTTAGTTACAACTCAAGACAAACATCAGACAGTCAGAGACGTTTGTTTTTCATCAAAATAGAACAACAACTGCAATAACACTCTCTTCCACAAACACACACAGAGAAAGTGTTCATTGTATTGTTTTTTTCTTTTTTTCCTCTGATTTTATGAGAATGAGTTTTTATCTCATTCTTGATGACGCTTTGACAACATTGTCTTTGTTCCATTAATACAGAGAGAGGTTTATAATAACTGTTTAGTGAAATGTAACCCTTTATTTAATGCATGTTATTATGTTTCTCTGCAAACTGACAAAAAAGTGAAAAATATGTGACCTCAGTAAATCCAGTGAAAACCTAATGAACCTCTGTTAACATGTCTCCTCTTATTATCTGTGTGATCCTCCCTATAATAAATATACAATGAGGAGAGATTCTCACCTTGCAAACACAAACATGAGCCTCAAACTGCGACTCCAGTCTGATAAATCCAGCTCATGTGTTTGAGCCAGAATGCTGAAAAACTGCTGCAGAAGCTGCAGGAAATCTGGCCCTTAGTCTTGTTCCTGCAGTGATTGGCCAGTGTGTCATATCTGAGATTTCTGTTGGATGAAAAAGTCAGAAATGGCTCTGACTGCAGCTGCTGGGCAGAGCAAGATGACAGATTTGGGAGGAGGTGGACTTCACAACATGTTTCCAACTGCTTGTTGACTTTTACCAATGTTTTCCTGCAGGTGAGAAGAGATCATGTTGCTCCCATCTACGTCATCAACCTGCTCATTTCTGACCTGATTCAGTTCTGCTGCTTGATCGTTGTGGTGGCACAACCTGCGGATTGGAAGATATCTGAGATCTTTTACTATTTTTACCTTGTTGTTCTGGTTGCCAGTCTTTACTTCATGGTCTGCGTCGCCCTGGAAAGGTATCTATCTGTCTATCCAGTATGTGTGTAGCTCCTTCTGTGTCTGAACATTATATTAGTTTATAACTCTGAAGCTCCTCAAAGACTTTGTGTCCATCTTGTATTACAGGTATTTGGTCATCGCCCACCCACTGTGGTACCGCTGCAGACGAACCATCAAGAGCTCTGTGGCGGTCTGTGTCCTGGTCTGGGTCCTTTCTGTTGTCTGTGCTGTCCTGTCTTTCATTGACTATCTGGCCAGATACATAATCCTCCTCCTCCTCCTTCCCTTCCCTCTGTTAATATTCTTCCTGGTTGGGACCCTCAAAGCCCTGTCTGCTTCCATCTCGGTCTCCTCTGATGAAAAACGACGAATTGTGGGAATTTTGGTTCTGGTGCTGCTTATTTACACCCTGCTGTTCCTGCCCACCATCATTTTGAACTTAGAGGATAAGAAAGAAAAGTATGACGAGAACCTTGACAGCCTTTCTTTCATCTTTGTTAGGTTCAGTCCTCTTGCAGACCTGGTCCTGTATGTCTTCATGAGGAAAGGGATCATAGACAAGCTTTTGGCCTCTGTGTGTTGCTGCAGAATGGACAGCAGTGATATCAGCAGTCCATCAGTATGAATGATGACAACATTTCCACAGTCAGCTTCATGTAGGCAGAGAAAGAGGGAGAGAGAGAAAGGGGAGGAAACAGGAGGAGAAATGGAGGCCAATAGAAAGGATAGAGACGAGACAGATACTGTCATCTACTGAGACCATTTCCAATAAGACACCTAACTGTAGAGAACAGGAAGCACTGTTTGGACTCTGCTGTGGGAGAAGTGGCTGCTGGGAAATGTTTTGCTCAACTTGCTCTGGTTCACTGTGATGGCTTCAACACATGGAAATAAAATCTGTTTTATTAGTTTGGAGCTGGAAGTTGATGTCTGTCATTATTCTCCTTTAATCACAGAAGCAAAGCAGATATTATTTTAGATGAACTGAGCTCATTATAGCCGCCTCGCTGTCTTCTTCCTAAATCTTTATTTGGACTGTTGTTTGGATGTTTAACACAGGGAGAGCATCTCAACACGTCTTTAGCACTTTTTACTTTTGAAGTGTAATTTCTGCTGTTTTAGTGGTAGGCATGGTAGGATGTGATTCAGAGCAGCTGTTTTGTGCTTGGCAATATGGATAAAATCTTAAACCACAGTTTATGTCACTTTATATGAAATTGTACATTCTCTTGAAAACCAATAAAAATCAGTTTGTAGACCAAACTGTGAATGTTTGTCTTTGACCAACTCAGTGAATTAAAAGCTGACAAATGAAGGTTCAACAAAATCTCTGCTGGTTGACAAATCTCTGTTGTCTATATGAACATAAAGCCCAACCTGCTGTTACCAGGGAGGCTTCCTGCACTTTCTGACCAAATGAGGTTCCTTACTCAGAATGTGTTCCCGGTTAAAAATGACCACCCCGTTATAGTTGAATGCAAATCCATTATAATATATCATCACCTAAGTTCTTGTGCACTTTATATGTTTTAAACTTCTATTTAGGGCCTGTAGGCCTCATTGCTCATACAGTATTTTTTTGAGTAAACAAAGCATAATATATAGAATAATAATAAACTTTATTTGTAGAAGTACAAATTGTTTCACAAAGGGGAGAGAGCGATATTGAAGTCCCATAAGATGATTGTTTTTATTTTGTGCGCACGATTGTTATTGTCTTGTGTGAACAACATAATTATCTTGTGCGCACAAGTTATTACCTTGTACCATCTACAACAGGTTCTGCATCTCAAATATTAAAGACAGGTGTTTTTGTTTGCAATATTTATTTTAGGGGGCAAAAACACGACAGGACGAGCTTAGTCCTGCAGCTGAGGGGTCAGGTTTGCAGATATTTGATTTCTCTGCAGGGTTTGAGTTATAATCTGAGCTTCATGAGGGTCTGTAACTAACGTTACCGGCAGGAATAAATAAATAAATAAATAAATAAATAAATAGGGCTCAGATTGTGACGGCACACTTGGTAGCCAATTGTGATTAAATATTCAATGCTGAAATATATCAGTGGGGGGCCCTCCCCCAGAAGACTTTGCGCATTGAAGACTTTACGGTTGAAATGTCTTTATTTATATGAAGGGAAACAAAATGAAGGTGACAGGTGACAATTCAAAATATATATAAAAATAACAGAATATAATGCAGAGAGCCGGAACAGATGAGCGCCACGTAGCGCCCAGAGAACCTGATCTGGAGAGGACAGAGGAGAGGACCGGCAGCTCGGGAGAAGTCCCGGTACACCAAAGAGTGAAATGTCGAGGTGCTGTTACTGCGTACTGGTGCTTACGGGTCCTCCTCTAGCCCTGAATAAAACTGAATTCATGTTTGCGTTTGCGGCCTCAACCTGTTCTGTCAAAACTGCACTGCGCACTATAGTGGCTGATGGCGGAGAAGGGCAGCGTGGTTCTTTATGAGCACTGGGATTAAAACTAGAGCCTGAAATCAGTGAGGTGTTTTAGTGTTTGGGCTGCTGCTGTATTTTCTGTAAACCACCAGATGTCACTGTGTCGGCTGAGTTCAGGACCCAGAAGCTTCAAATCTTTCAGCACAAACCAGAGGAAAAGCCCCAAAGCTGCATAGAGCTCAGTTCAGCCCAAACTGGTTCTGATGGTCCAGGTGCTGTAAATAAATCCATTTAGAAATGTTATTCTACCTTTATTGATCTGCTAGGTTACACACATTCACACAGTCACACACATTCACACAGTTACACACATTCACACAGTCACACACATTCACACAGTAACACACATTCACACAGTCACACACATTCACACCTGGACGCTCCACATTATTGCAGAAGGTTTGGATGCAGAGGACAAAACATCTCACTGTGGCAGAGGGAACTCGTTCAGGGGACGGTATCATGAAGTTCAACTTCTCTTTGGGTTACCTTCACTGAGCCCGACTCTGGTGGTCCTGGATAACTTTTAGACCGTTATTAACTGTAATCAGCTGTTAACTGGCCCAATCAGCTCTGAGCAGGGATGTCACCAGGATTGAAAGACTGGGGGGGCTTAGCCCCCAAGGTATTCAAAGTTCAAAGTTCAAAGTACCTTTATTGTCCCACAAGGGGAAATTGAATTTGCAGCAATGCTCAACATAAAACACATAACATACAACAACACTCACCAACAAAACCAACCAGCAAAGAAGGAATTCACTTTAGCGCCCAATGTACATAATATATAGTAATAAATAAATAAATAAAGTACAGGACATCATCATGTGCAAAAATGCAACTTGTGCAAGTTGATATAAAGTGCTAAGTGCCATTAAGATGCCTCACAGCTGCCGGAATAAAAGATATGTGCATCCTCTTTGTTCTGCAGCTAGGAACTTCGATAACGCAGCTCAGAGGGCAAAAGCTCAAACTCTGTTCTAAGGGGATGATCCTGAGAATGAGCTATAGCTCTAACTTTCCTCTGGACCTGTTTTATGTATAACTCTCCTGGTTGAGCCTGACTTCTCCTGGAAATCTTGCTCGCCACTTTGACCAGACTACCAAGTCTGTTTTTATTTGTCAGGGAGAGGTTTCCAAACCAAGCAGATATACAGAAAGTTAAAACCGATTCAATGAAAGCACGATAAAACAGAATCATCATGTCTGAAGAAACATTAAAAGTATTCATTTTCCTAAGAAAGGACATTCTTTGTTGGAATTTCTTTGAGACAGCGTCAACCAATGGTTCAAAACACAGTTTGTTGTCTAAAATGACTCCAAGATATTTATATGTCTCCACGGACTCAATATCTGTGCCCTTAATAACCGTGACTATAGGGGGAGGTGGTGTCCTGCGAAAGTCAATAACCATATCCTTAGTTTTAGATACATTCAGCTGTAAAGATGAACTATCACACCACTCTACAAAGTCACTAAGGACTGGCCCATGGTCCTGCTCATTCCCTGATAGCAAGCTGACAATAACAGAATCATCAGCAAACTTAAGTATATATCTATCTTCGTACAAACTGCGACACTGGTTTGTGTACAGGATGTACAGGAGAGGAGACAGACAGCAACCTTGGGGGGGGAACCAGTGGATGTAAAAGTGACTTCAGATAGGGTGCTATTTGCCCTCACGCGCTGGGATCTATCTGTTAAAAAATCCAATAACCACCCCACCAAATTCAAATCCAGGTTAAAATCCGCAATCAGTCTCTCAGCGAGCAAAAGGGGCTGAATGGTGTTAAAAGCCGAAAGTAAAATCAACAAATAAAAGTCTGACATGAGTTCTTGCTCTATCCAAGTGGTTAAAAATAAAGTGCAGTAGTGTGATCACAGCATCCTCCACACCCCTGCCAGACTTATATGCAAACTGCAGTGGATCTAACTGATCTCTAACCTGCAGTAAGACAGCCTCTTTGATAATTTTCATAACTTTTCATGACCAATGAGGTCAAGGCTACAGGTCTAAAATCATTCAAGGATTTTGGGGAGCTGCACTTGGCTATAGGCACAATAATAGAATGCTTCCAACTTCTGGGGACTCTTTGTTGTAATAAGGACAAATTAAAAATGCACTGAAAGATATGACAGAGTTGATCTGCACATGTTCTTAATAATTGCCCACAAATCTCATCTGGCCCCGGACTTTTTGATCTGGTACGCCTAAATATGTTAGCCACGGTACTACTGTCAACAGTAATTGATGGAGCTGCCTGTGTGATAGCCCTGAAACCCTCCATTTCATTGTCAAAATCCAAATTGTTGAATCGAGAATAAAATACATTGAATTCATCAGCCAAATGTTTATCAGATGAAAAACCCTCCAGGACAACTCTGTTAGCTTTATCATTAGACCCAATCAGTGTTTTCATACCGTTCCAGGTTTTCTTTAAATTATTACTTCTCAAATCTGCCTCAATGTTTTCCTTATACCTTAATTTAGCTTTTTTAATTTCAGCCCTAATCTCTTTTCTCACAGCCCTCTCTGCATACACATCACCTTCATTAAAAACAGTTTTTCGTTTGATTAGCAAATCCTTAATGTCCTTAGAGAACCACTGTTTGTTATTTGGAAACACCTTGACTTCCCTACTCGGGAGAACAGAGTCTTTGCAAAAAGAGATGTAACTACAGACAACGTCAGTTAGTTCATCAATATCAGAACAGGAGTCCTGAAACACTGTCCAGTCTGTGCACTCAAAGCAGGCTTGTAGCGCTGAAGAGCTGTCCTCCGTCCAGACCTTCACCTGTTTTCTGACAGGTTTCTCCCTCCTCAACAACGAGGTGTAAGTGGGTAATAGGTGGACAGAGTTGTGGTCAGAGGAACCCAGCTGGCCCCGCCTTGGACATATATGCGCCTTTAATGGACCCAGTAGCACAGGTCTAGAGTTTTGTTACGACGTGTGGGACATTTTACATATTGATAAAAACTGTTCAGTGTTTTCTTTAAGTTACAATGGTTAAAATCGCCAAGAATAAAATTAGGAGCACCAGGGAAATAGACTGAAGTTTGTTTACGGTTTTAAAACAATGTCCAGGGCGGACTTGGCATCAGCTTTGGGGTGGATATAAGCCACAGTCACAAAAAATCTGGGGAAACTCTCTGGGGAGGTAGTACGGCCGCAATGATACTGACAACAGTTCGATGTCAGAGTGACAAATCCTCTCTCTCACAGTAACATTGCTACACCATCTCCGATTTATGTATAGACAGACCCCTCCACCCAGTGTTTTATGCGTCACCTCACTGTCCCGATCCAGGCGTAGAGGGGCTCCAAAGCCGCTGATATCCAGTGCTGAGTCCGAATTCGACTCCGTAAGCCAAGTCTCTGTAAAAGCCATAAGACACGCATCCCTGTAGTCCCGCAGATGTAGGACATTTGCCCGTAATTCCTCAATCTTATTCCTGAGGGACCGCACATTAGCCAGTATAACCGAAGGCAAGGGGATGCGATTCCTGCTCAAAAGCTTCCTGGTTCGTTGTTTCACACCACCCCTTTTCCCCCGCTTCCTGGTTTGGCCTTGTTTTGTAAAGTCAATGTTTCTACCAGTAAGTAATTCCGGAGGCAAATTCCCAGCCAGTGAATTGATGTTGAAGTCCGTCACGGCAGGATAGCACCATTGTAATCCCAATAGGAATTCGCGGGTGTATCTGAACGTGTGCTGCTGATCACTCCAAACGAAGTTTAAAACAGTCAGTAAAAATAGGACGTAAAAAGTGACTTCCATCCTTCGAATATTAACAAATATTCAGCAATGTTCACACAACATTAAACAGCACACCACACAAGGGGAATTAAACCCTAAAAGACGTTTGAAACACAATAACACGGACACGAGCTACAGCTGCTTGTCGCCTCAGAACAGCGCCACCCGTAGGTATGCGTAATTTGTCTTTGCAAAATCTTTGCCCTCGCATCCTTTGTAACTGTATTAGAACCACACTTATATCAACAACCAGTGAAGATGTCAGGAAAACCAGGGACTGAGAACACAAGTGCAGGAGACGGACTGGTGAGCCAGGAGGTAGCCATGACGACACACCAGGGACGTGCACAGACATTTTGGTGGGCAGGGGCTCAAGTGAAAAAGAGGGCATTTTTTAAAACAAGACAAATATATTACAACATTTTTACTTTTCTACAAAATAATCAGTTCACACAAAGACTACGGCTGTGTCCGAAATCCCCTCTCATTCACTACTCCCTACCCCCTATGTAGGGAGTTGTATATAGAGCACTATATAGTGAGCTCACTCGCATTATTAAAACAACACATTCGGACACTACCCCGATCGTTATTTCGACGCCGTTAATTACGTCATTGCCGTCGGACAATCAGTTTTTTCTATCAGCGCACTGCATGATGGTATATATGGCTTGGCTAGTGACCATCGGTTGTACATTACTTTTCAGAATGCATTCTGGGATACATTGAGTGGACTATATAGGGTATAATAATTATCACTAGACATTCGGACACCACTACAAAATGGCAAGCTCACTATATAGTCCACTATATAGGGACTAGTGGGTGATTTCGGACACAGCCTACGTCTTCTTTAGTATTCACCAGGTTTATCACAGGAGCAGTGACAGCAAAGCAAACTCTGCCACAATGTGCATGTTTTCTATACTACTAGTTTCAAGTATATATTTAGAATAAATGACATAGTTTCATTAATAATTTGTTTATTTTTCACAAGGCAATAATTCGTTTCAATTCTTTTGGTGTTATTGGAACACATAACACTTCACATAAATCTTCACACTAAACTGTGGCATTGGGCTGCAGGCATAATTAAAATAAATGTTTTTTAAATACTTTTACTTTTTGTTTCACAAGCAAGATGCCAAATGAGTAAAGATAACCTTCAGCTTCACACAGCCAAGAACCAGAATACTGAATTCCCTGAATACAGTAATTGATCAAATACTTTATTATCGTTGCTATTATATTACATTTACCACGCGCACACACACTCACACACACACAATTACTGATAGTGACATAGACTGCATGGACTTACACATTTGAGGGAGGGCTGTCTGTATTATATAAGGATCTATCAGCATACAACAAACTAATAAAATGGAGAGTTATTAGATGAGGAGCCTACCATCAAAACTATGAAGTTACTCTTTAAGGCACTTTTTCATGGAGTGGTCAATTTTGAGATTTTGGTCTATTTTGCTTCCATGTCTTCTTTTATGCTAATGGAAACACATTTCAGAGGAAAATAGCCTACTCTTGATGTAAGTCATTGACTGTGGAAGTTCTGTGGTGATATGCTTTAGTTATTTTCTTTATCCCATTCACCTGCAGAGAATTGTCATATGTGGTGCAAATTTGCTATTTTAATTAGTTAACGCCTAATTTGCATATCAGTGTGGTGATTGTGATGATTTTATTAGACACAAATGTTACAGTGTTCACCTGTAGTGTCTCCATCAGTACATTATGTTGTTAGGCCATGAGATATTACCTTAGCTAAACTTCAGCTAACTTATTACATTAGCTTAGCTCATGAATCATGCGTTAGCAAGACATAGGCCTAAATTGTCTTTTGTTTAATTAGCGGTAAACTTGAGGCACTGATAGTTTAGTCTTTTGTTCATCACCACTCACCTCCACACAAGCCAAGAAAAACACTGCTGGGAGAGAAGCTGGAGGGGCTGCTGTCTGTCTGTGTGCTGTGCTCTGTTTGGGCAATGAGATGCGGAGCGAGCGAGCGAGTGAGAGAGAGAGAGAGAGAGAGAGAGAGAGAGAGAGAGAGAGAGAGAGAGCTCCAAAGTCTCCGCAAGTCTTCCGACCTGACAGCCTATTTAGAGCACAGGGAATCTGTTGCAAACAGGAATAAATATACTGTATGTTCATTTATTTTAAAAAAAGCATCCCAGAAAAAAGGGCACTTTCTCTTGAGGAAGAAAAAGGGCAGGTGCTGAAGCCCCTTTTGACGTCTATGTGTGCACGTGCCTGCGACACACACAAAGAGACAACACCAGGGACACGGGCAAGGCCGTAACAGAAGAAGCCAATATGTCAAGAGGTAAAAAGAGACGTATTCTCGTCTTCCATTTGTCCTCAGTTGAACAAAAGTTACCATAATTTCAGCTTTTAGACACATCGAAGCTGCAGGGGGGGGATTCACTGAAATACTATCTAGCTGCTCATGTGAATGTGTGATAAAGTAATACCATATCTAATTCCTCTCTCTCTTAGATAAGTTACAGGTCCAAAGAATGCTGTTTAATTACACTAATAATCCCACTCTGCCTACATTTAGGCAACATCTACATATTTTTATTTATTTATTATAAGTGGATCAGAATATAGCAAATAATAAATATCATAAAATAATTTACTTTAGGCTCTGTCTTGTTGCCCAGACCAGCCAACAAATGTGTATTGTCAGAAGAAAACAAAACAGCCCACATTTTCTTAGACCTGTAGACCAGTACTGACCTGTAGACCACTACAGACCTGTAGACCAGTACTGACCTGTAAAACACTACAGACCTGTAGACCAGTACTGACCTCAGAATCAGCTGCTCCAGTCTCCTGCTTCTTTCTCCTAAAATATCTTCACTATCTGGTCAATGAATTGAAGGATGTGCTGGTACAACAGCATTAACAGGGACCGTGTGACATTTAGTTTTCACTCTCAACAACATTCTTTGGGGACTTTTACTGTTTTGAAATAAGCTACCAGAGATAGGTGATATTAACGGTGTTCACCAACACTAGTGTTTCCCAGAGCCAACTAATATCCCCTTTCCTTTAGCTGAAGTTAACGTAGCTTAAGTTCAGCAAGTAACAGTCAAAGAACAACTGTGTGTCCCTCACTACGCTGAATCAGTCCTCCTTCACCATGTCTGTGTCTCTCTGTGTAGTAACATTGCTGGGCAGCTCAGCAGAGCACCTTCCAGCTTTCTTACTTTGATTTGATGTGTAGGTTAACAGGCTAAGAAATGTCTTATCTACCAGCTTCAGTAATTTCACACTGTATAAAATATTATCCAGTTGGCCTGAGGAGTAGATAAGACTTGTATCTGATCCATCAGTATCTCTTATATTTTACAGTCACATTCACATTTATTCATTTGGGAGACACTTTTGTCTAAAGTGACTTATGAATGAGGAACATTGGGAGTTTAAGTCTACTTGGTTTTGTCTGTAAAAAGTTTGAGAAGCAGACAGTAAAACAGGAAGCTGCTGCAGGGGATTGCTGACACCATCTGTTAGCTGACAGATTAATAAACACTGCAGCACTTTGAGGCTGTCATCTAAGAGCTTTCACACTTTCAACTGTACATTTTCCTTTTCAGTATACTTGATGGTTGATCAGCTGTTCACCAGCCTGTACTTACAGTAAATGGACATGTTCTCACCTTCCTGACTGAGAAATGTGTTGGAGTCCCGTTTAGAAGAGAACTACAGCTCACAGTGTTTATTAATGAGGTCAACACCTTCACACGTGTCATCACTGCAGAGTATCACTGCAGCACATGAGCTTCATACTCAAGTAATTCATCAACTTAGATACACTGTGTGTTACAGCAACTTTTCATTTTCTTTGATCATCACTCCTGCAAACTACTGTCTTACTGATAAAGGGGCCAAACAAAGCTTAACTAGTTAAAGAAGCAGCCATGGGCGTCAGTTTCACACAAATACCAGTATATGCATATATGTGATATTTTCTGATCTATTGTTAGAAATTGTTCCAGCTGTGACAGAACTCTGGAGTTTTAGTGTTTCCTTGGCTCTGTCTCAATTAGTGTTTTTATTCTGCGTACTTATATTCCTTTGTGCTGCTATGTCGACCCAAATTTCGCCTACGGGGTTTTAATAAAGTTACGTTTTATTTTAAATCTTCTTACACTTGCCGTTTTGAGTGTATTCACACTGAGCAGTATGGCAGAGACTGTGGAGACTGAAACGAGGGCCAAAGGCCTCATCGTTTTCCTTTAAGAGGTACAGGAAAGGCTGCAGACGGGCTTTGTGCTCACGTCCCATCCCTAGAAGCCCCACAGTTTTAAAATAGCTGCCCCACCCCTGGAGGAGCTACACACTGACAAAGCTTTGTGTTTGCACATGATAATACAGGTGTTTATATTCATATTGTGTTAAAAAACAGCAGCTGCTTAAAAAAGCTTGGATGTCACTGTTTGATTCCCCTGTGTTCTATGGCCCCTCCCTTGAAGGTGTAGTTACTCTTAAAGCTCACTTAGGACAAGGTCACGTTCCTGAAGCTCGGCTGAACAGAAACATTCTGATTTATCATTCAGTCTGCAGACATGAGGTCAAGCAGGGTCCTGCCTTAATGCAACGTCTCCCTTCAGACCTACATGACTCAAGAGGACGCCATATTGTTCTTACAGTCACTACATTCACTTTGCACTCTGTCACCAGGAAGTCCTGCCTCTCATCAGCCCCACATAACATCTGCATGTACTGTTTGGCTGCAGAGGACTTATCAGGACTACAGAGAGATCCACATTCTGGCACATAATGTTCATCAGATTTATTGTTTTCCTGCTTTAGATGTTTTGTTTCCCCTGTTTGTTATCTGTGTGTCTGTCGGTGTGAATTTCCTTCCACCACGTCTCCTGGCTGCTGGCTTCACACACCTGTTCACAATCCACCAATCATCCTGCTCACCTTACTCACCTGCCTCTCATCATCCTGCCTACCTGCAGTACATCAACTGCAGTTTTCCTTCCACTCTTCAGCAGATTGGTTTTCAGTGATTCTCTCAGACAGCAGTTTGTCTCTAGTGGGTTTTGCTTGTTTTGCCTTGTCTGTGCTTTACCTGTCTGCTAACATGTGGCTTTGGTGCTCCAGGATCATCACACGTCTGTCTGCCTCCTGTCAGACTCGTTTGGTCCTTGAGCCACATATATCCATCACCTCCACTCTCTCTGCCTCCTCTGGATTTCCCTGCCACCACATTCATTCTCCCATTATCACCTGGTTTGTAATAAAGACTTTGTACAACAGGTCCTGTGTTTGAGTCCAGCAGACACAGACTCTGAAGTTTGTTGAGAACAAGATATTTCAATGAGCAACACAAGAAGGCTGGAGAGGAGAGGGGGAGCGTGACGATGGTGGGAGGCTGGCTTCCTGACTGAAGAGGAGTAGTGGTCTGTAGTGGTCTGTAGTGGTCTGAGGTGTCTGGTATGTAGAATATGGAACATGAGCCGAGGCTCTGCGGTGCAGAGACAAAAAAGGCACATGAGCAATACAGTGAGAGAGTAGTTTAGAATATAAAAGACAAACAAGTTTACTGGGCAGAGAGACTGGATGTTACCACAAGTAGACGAAACAATCAGGTGACGAATTACAGGAGAGGAGGAGGATTTTGAGGAGGTGATTGGGATCAGGGGTGGAGCTGTTTAGAAGGATGTAATTCACACAAAACGCACTATGGACAAGCGTAACAGTCAGTGCATTTTGCTGCCATGCAGGTAGAGCAGTTCATGTTGGAAACCATTTCATGATTTGAAGACAAGCACAGTACATTTTTCATTTCAAGCTTACAGGAAGAGTTTGATACTCAAAGCAGCTCATTTACACTTTCAGCTGACGTGACGACAGGCAGGCATGTCAGGACCACAGAACAGAATGATGCATATTTGTGCCTTTCTCACATCTTTAGAAGAGGAAGTGCAGACTAACAGGAACATGCAGCATCTTATTACTTACTATATTTACTGCAGACTGTTTAGCTGCAGAGGACAGCACATCAGACTGCAGTAGGAAACTCATTCAGGTCGGGTCTCAGAGCTTTCAAAGGTAAAGTTTGGGACGTTATTTTTTTCTTAAATTTTAGAGATGAGAACTGCACACAGTCATGAAGATGGATGTGCAGGAATATAAAACTGAACAGACAGCAGTTTGTGATTTGATCTGATTGTGGGTAAACTATAGGTACACTGTGTTTGTGTGAACTTCAGCTCACAGCTTTAGTGATGTCACTGAACAATGTTAGGTAGATATTAAAAAACCTGCTCCCTTTAATAACCTGATCTCTCAAACAGGTTTCACTCTGAAGAATGGAAGGTTTCTACTTTAATAGAACCACACTGTACCAAAGCTTTGGTTACAGCGACATCACCTACACCTCCCATGGTGACGACGCTGAGCTCGATGACTATTACAACAAACATGATTTCATCTTCAAAGTGCTGACATTCACAGTCATCGCTGTCGGCCTTCCTCTGACCCTGGTGGCCATCTATTCTCTTTGTTCTATGGTATGTACATTCTGACTGAGAGTTATTTATTTCCTGTCTGTGTCGTGTTTCTGTCCTACAGTCTGTCTGTCTGTAAAGGATCTGGATCTGGTTTGGGGGCTAGGTCCCCTGGGGACTTACAGGAATAATTGGCTCCATAATTAAAATGAACATGAAGCTGATTGGACCCTAAACACATGCAGTTTCCATGTGTGGCTCCATTCAGCCTTCTCTTAAACTTTTGAGCTTAATGGCACCATTTAGTTACAACTCCAGACAAACATCAGACAGTCAGAGACGTTTGAGCAGCAGAATTTGGGAGGAAATGGTGAAATCTGGAGACATTAATTTTGGTTTTTGAAAACTATTTGATGGATTGCCAAAAAACTGATACACATTCATAAAACCCAGATGAACCCCAGATGAATTGTAATAACACTCATGATCCCCCGACTTTTCATTTAGTGCCATCATCGTGTGTGTCACACGGCTTTAAGGCGACATACTTAGTATGTTCAGGGGCGAGTTCAGCGCCGACAAAACGTAACAGAAACGTTGGTTCCCTGAACACCCTGTTGTGTACGCAACAGCACTGCATTTCCCTTCCTTTTTAACGCCGTTGTGTTTTCAAACTTGTGGCAGCTGATTGGGTCACACCTGAGACACGCCCAGCAAACAGGAGAAAACATACCGCAACGCCCGTTGCAGAACGTTGCGCAACATTGCAAGGAAACATGTCGTTTAATCAGAAAATGTTGCCAACCGGTGCAAAACGTTTTGAGATGGAACTTGCCCCATATGTATTTAGTAGGCGTATATTTATACGGGAATTCTAATATATGCCGCCGTGACGTCACTGCCGGTAGACATTAGCCCAATCTCCCCCTAAGCCCTAAACCCTGAACCCTCACGGACTTTACTGACATCACTTGGAAAGTGATTGAGTTTAAGAGGCTGCAAGGGCTCAAAATGCTGTAAACAGGAACGAGACAGCACTTTGCCACTTTATCATGTTACCTTGACGACACTGGAACACGTTGCACACTTTTTATTTTATGTTTTTGGCTTATTTTTAAGTCCTGCAGGCTCTCGCCAGTCAGAGTGGAGGAGAGGTAGCCTAAATGTAAATATATAATTGTCAATAATCAAAACACTGTTGTTGGTCAAACAGCATTAAGCAAAAACTAAAATGAATAGTTGAATAAACTAAGTGTGTAATAAGGTTATTGCATTCCTCTGACTTCATGTGTTCTATGCAGCATCTTAAGTTAAGAAAACGTTTAAGAAAACAATTCTGACATCAGCGTGTTGATGCTTGTTTGTTTACTGTTTTCTTCTTCTCTTATAACGGGATTTCCCGTGATATTTGTCTCGCTTCCGGGCTTCCCCTGGTAACCCCCGTGTTTCACGTCATACCGCTATGAACTGCGGGCAATTCCCTCAGCCAAAGTCTGCAGAAATGCGGACTTACAGAAAGGGTCTAAAAAGGGCTCAAAATGTCCGCGAGAGAGCCCTCGTGCACTTGACGATTATGACAGTGGGACAGCCCTAAGCCCTCACGGACTTCCCGGGAACGCGCCTCAAAGTCTGTGAGCCTGTGAGGGTGGAGATTGGGATTGGGCCATTCATTCCAAACACTCACCATCAAGTCACTGCTGGTCTCCAATCACTCCCATTCAAAAATCCACATGGTCTGGCGGTGACGGCAGAGTAGACTGCTCCTTCTCCTTCTCCTGGGGCGAGTTCAGCGCAGACAAAACGTAGCAAAACGTAGTGATGTGTCCTTCCATATCGAGACTTCGAAGCGTGTGTCGAGAAATCCTGGAGGATTTTTGTGAAGTGCGTATGTGTTGGTGACGTATGTGGTGATGTTTGAAGCCTCGCGAGCCGGCCGTACCACGTGACCGATTCAGGAGACGGTTCGCGGGTTTGGCGTGCGATTCGAAATTAGCAGCAAAATGCAACGGAGCCTCCTCAACATTTTGTGGACTTTAGAACTTGAAATTGAACACAATTAGATTTTATCTACAGCTTATTTTAATGACTAAAAAAGTTAACTTATGTCATAATTGCTTTGATCAAATAACTAAATTGTGATGAAAACAAAGAAAATTTTAGTTAAGTAAGAAAGTGTTGACATTTTGTGGTTTTGGTAAAAAATTAAACTTTTACTCCATATCTCTAACAATAACTTTCTACAGCAGGTGAAAATTAAAAGAGAAATGGCCTGAAGCCCAGCGCTGTGGAAAAGTTATTTTTAAAGAAAGATGAATAAAATGTTGTCTCTATTATATAAAGTCACAAACCAAGTCATCATAACCCTCTGCCCTGTTTCCACTTTCCTTTTGACCCTGTCATTGCATCATAAAGACACTTTATTTATATGTTATTCCGTTAGGTATTGGCGTCACAAACATCGTTCATTATTCACTTCAAAGCTTCACACACCAAAGCCGTGTGGTGCCCTTATAACCACTTTGCCTTTTTTACATCTATTGTCCACTTGATGGCGCACTAGAGCAAATGAAGCACCGTGAAGCTTCGGCCCACGAATGAACCAACTGGATGGAAAGCTTCAATGCTTCATGGAGCTTCATCTCGCCATCACTGGCAAAATGTTTTTTTCAATGGAAACGTGGTTCCCTGAACACCCTGTTTGCAAGCACACTGAATTTTCCTGCCTTGTGTTTACAAACTTATTGCAGCTGATTGGGTAACAACTGAGACACGCCCACCAAACGAGAGAAAACATACCTCGAAGCCCGTTGCAGAACGTTACAAACAAACATGTTGTTCGATCAGAAAAAGTTGCAAACCGGTGCAAGGCAAGGCAAGGCAAGGCAAGTTTATTTGTATAGCACATTTCAGCAACAAGGCAATTCAAAGTGCTTTACATAAAACATAAAAGCAACAGGGAAAAACAATAAAAACATTTAAAAGCAACATAAAATATAAAAGCTAAAAACAAAGAAAAAGAAAACTGGACAGTAAAAGATACAGTGCAGTGTAAGTTATCAATAAAAAGAAATATTTAATTAAAAGCAGTGGTAAAAAGAAAGGTCTTCAGTCTTGATTTAAAAGAACTGACTGTTTCAGCAGACCTGCAAGTTTCTGGGAGTTTGTTCCAAATATACGGAGCATAATAGCTGAACGCTGCTTCTCCTTGTTTAGTTTTGACTCTGGGGACAGAAAGCAGACCTGCCCCAGACGACCTGAGAGGTCTGGTTGGTTCATAACGAAGCAGAAGATCAGAAATGTATTTTGGCCCTAAACCATTTAGTGCTTTGTAAACTAACAGCAGGATTTTGAAATCAATTCTTTGACATACAGGTAGCCAATGTAAAGACCTCAGAACTGGAGTTATGTGATCCACCTTTTTGGTCTTAGTGAGGACTCGAGCAGCAGCGTTCTGAATCAGCTGCAGCTGTCTGATGGATTTCTTAGGGAGCCCTGTAAGGACACTGTTACAGTAGTCAAGTCGACTGAAGATAAATGCATGGATAAGCTTTTCCAGGTCCTGCTGAGACATAAGGCCTCTTATCCTTGATATATTCTTCAGGTGATAGTAGGCTGACTTTGTAATTGTTTTAATATGGCTCACGCAAAATTCAGGTCTGAGTCCATGACTACACCAAGATTTCTAGCTTGATCCGTGGTTCTTAACATTACAGATTGAAGTCGAGCACTGACTTTCAATCGCTCCTCCTTGTCTCCAAAACAATAACTTCAGTCTTATCTTTGTTTAACTGGAGAAAATTCTGGCACATCCAGTCGTTGACCTGCTCAATACAGTTACTCAAGCCTGTATGGGATCATAGTCTCCTGGTGAAATGGTTATGTAAATCTGTGTGTCATCTGCATAATTATGGTAACATATTTTGTTGTTTTTCATAATCTGAGCCAGTGGAAGCATGTAAATGTTAAACAAAAGAGGTCCCAGAATGGAGCCTTGGGGAACTCCACATGTCATTTTTTGTCAGCTCAGATGTGTAGTTACCTATAGACACAAAGTAGTCCCTGTCCTTTAAGTAGGATTCAAACCAGTTTAGTACTGTGCCAGAAAGTCCAACCCAGTTTTCAAGTCTGTCTAGTAATATGTTGTGGTCTACCGTGTCAAATGCAGCACTGAGATCCAATAACACTAAGACTGAAATTCTGCCACTGTCAGTGTTTAAATGGATGTCATTGAAGACCTTAACTAGAGCCGTCTCAGTGCTGTGGTGTGGTCGGAAACCTGACTGGAAGACATCAAAACAGTTATTTAGTGCCATGAAAGCACTAAGCTGTTGAAAAACAGCCTTTTCAATTATTTTACTTAAAAATGGGAGATTTGATATGGGCCTGTAATTGCTCATTAGTGAACTGTCTAGATTGCTCTTTTTAAGAGTGGCTTAATGACTGCAGTTTTCAGGGCCTGTGGGAAAAAAACCTGAGAGGAGAGACATGTTGACAATTTGTAGTAAATCAGAGGCCATGCATTTAGACACCTTTTTGAAAAAACCTGTCGGCAGAATATCAAGGCAGCATGAGGAGGATTTCAGATGTTGTATTATGTCCTCCAGATTTTTATGGTTAATAGAATCAAATTGTCTCATGCTATATAAATTGATTTGAAGTGGACACAGGGACAGGACATATCCTGTACCTGACATGGAGGCTTGATTGTTTGTCTAATTGTTTGAATTTTGTCTGCGAAGAAGGAAGCAAATTCATTGCAGGCCCTGGTGGATAGAAGGTCAGGGGCTACAGACACAGGAGGGTTGGTTAGCCTGTCGACAGTGGCAAACAGGGCACGTACATTATTAGTGTTTTTTGGTGATGATGTCAGAGAAGAAGGACCGCCTTGCATTTCTCAGCTCTAAATTATAAATGTGAAGTCTCTCTTTATAGATGTCATAATGAACCTGGAGATTTGTTTTCCGCCACCTGCGTTCAGCTTTTCGACACTCTCTTTTTTGAGTTCTAACCAGCGTGGCATTTCTCCATGGAGATCTTCTCTTACCAGAGACCACCTTCACCTTGGCTGGTGCAATGGCATCAATAACATTTGTAATTTTAGAACTGAAATTATCCACAAGCTCATTGACAGAGACCTGTGGAAGGGCAGGTGTCGGGGAGAAAGCCTCAATAAATGCTTCACTAGTGTTTTCAGTGATATGCCGTTTTGTGATCACCTCTGATTTAACATTTGTGTGCACGCAGATAGCACTTTCAAAGAAAATTCCCAAAGCAAAGCAAAATTCCCATAAGACATATTTTTGCATTGGAGGGAGTCATTAAACAAAATGGCAACTCCACCTCCTCTCTTATGCACTCTAGCTTCACTCATAAAACTGAAGTTGGGGGGGGTAGACTCGATAAGGACAGCTGCACTGTTATCTTGGTCCAACCAAGTTTTAGTTAAAAACATGAAATTAAGATTGTGAGTTATTATAAAATCATTGATTAAAAATATTTTGCCTGCCAAAGACCTAACGTTTAACAAAGCTAATTTTAGTGAGTTAAAGACAATATCTGGCCCACGTTTTTCAACAGGCTGCGGCTGACGAGGAATTAATACTAAACTTGCAGGATATGTTGAGTGCTTCCTGTTTTTTAACACATTCACCACGCTTTTTCTGTTACCTATCAAGACAGGGATGGGGAAGACTACCAGCACATTGGGCCCCGGCTTGTCCTGGGAAGAGTCATGAGTGGTATTTTGCTTGTAGCCTGGACCCAGCACATATCAGACAGAGCTTACTGGGCTTTTTCGCCATTGCGGAGCGGGAGGGCGGGTTGTGCCTGGAGGACTTAGAGCCAGTGGCGGAGGTGGACGGTGAGGGGGGTCTAGGGTAGAGAAAATGGGAGTGGAGTGAGGAGAGGTGCGGGGAGTAAGTTTGGTCCCAGCTCTAATCAGGTCTTCCATGTGATCAGTGAAGTCCAGCAGAGGGGAGAGGGGAGAAAGTGTGTCTGGAGATGGGGATTGGGGGGGTAGAGATGTTGAATCCTCACTGTTGGTTGAGAGAGGTGGAGGCTCTTCCTTTTGGCTCAGATGTCTCCCGTGGTCACAGCTCTCTTCCGACAGGGGTTGGGGTGGCTCTCCTTCAAGGTTTCTGCCGTTTTGTGTTATGTCTTCTTCTTGTTTTGATTCCTCTTGTCTCTTGTCCTTGGCAGAGGGAACAGATGAGTGACGCAGAAAGTAAAACAGGTTGGAGCTAAACAATTTTACTCCTGACTTGTTAAGGCGAAGTCCATCTGCCTTAAAAAGATGTCTGCGTCCCCACAGAATATAAAAGTTCTCAATAAAATGCACTGAATGGACAGCACATGCCGCTGAGAGCCACCTGTTCAGTGCCATCAGTCTGCTGAATCTCTCAGCTCCTCTTCGGACTGGCGGTATAGGGCCACTGATAAACACCTCAGCATTCAAAGAGCTGACTGTGTTCAACAGATTATTAAAGTCCTCTTTCAACACTTCAGACTGTTGCTTCACAACATCATTGGTCCCGATGTGCACTATGATGTTTTTCACTGTAGGATGTTCAGCCACAATATGCAGGATTCTTTCTGCCAAGTCAGACACCGTATCCTTTGGAAAGCAGAGTACTTTGGTGTTCTTACTGCACATGCTTCTTACATCGTTTACAGCAGAGTCACCCACAATCAGAGTTTGAGGCCCAGTTAGCTTTCGGAGCAGCCTTTTACTGTCTGATTTATTCTTAGTCCTTACCCTTCTGTGTGAGGATGGGATGTTATTCAGGTCATCAGATGGAGATCCAGGGTCCTGCAATAGTGGTGAAAATCTGTTCTGCTGTTGCACACTCGGTTGTTGGGGAGGTTTGTTGCTAACTCTCCCTTTCGCTGACTGTCCACGGCTGTGTCCTACCAAGAACAGGGGTTGAAGAGGCGCTCTGCCTGGATGATAATGCAGGCCAGCCAGTCGCATCACAAATCTCAGGGCACTGGGCTCTGCCTGTTACTCGTCCTCCCATTTCCCAAGGAAATGATTTACTCTTAGGCTTTGCACCCAGAGCGTTCCAGGGAGGACTCCCACTTTTAGATTTATTACCCAGTACACAGGCCTCCTGCTTCTTGGTAGTCTTGTTGGTGCTAATTAGCCGTGTGTTAGCATGCTCTTGTCACTGTTTTAGACTAAGAGCTGCAGGTGCAAAACGTTTTGAGATTGAACTCGCCCCTGGTAATCCTTGCTTTGGCACTATCCACTCGCCACACGCTGCGGGCTTCCCTGCTGCTTCATGCGGAGCTCCTGCTTTCAAGCACATTTTTGTTCCGCCATCACTTCTCGTAAAACTGTCAATATTGGAAATCTACACAGCTGATTTCTCACCTCAAAACCTCTCAGCAGTGGATTTAGTGATGAAATTCCACACGAAAACTGTAAATAAACTTCCTGTTGCTGCCTCTGTCTGGTGCAATGATGATTCAGTGAATATTCTCTCTGACCAATCAGCAGTCTGTCGTGTTTTCACGTTACATTTTAGTTTCCCTCAGCTCACTTGGAACCTTGACGGAGGTGATATGAAAAAAAGTACCTAGAAGCAGGTTCAGGTCCCACTTTTCTACAATGGAAACCCAAACAAAGGCGAGTCGAGCCGAGTCCAGCTAGTACCGTGGAGTGGAAAGGGGCTTATGTTGAGCCTGAGATGAGGGAAACCAGGGCCGTGCAGAGACCTTTGGAAGGGCAGGTGCTCAAAGTATAAAAAGGGCACATGGAACAAGGATTTAAATCGGACTCTTCTCAGACTATTGACATAGAAATATATCGTTATGTATTTCTTGTTGACACACGTATACAGATGCTTCTGTATTCATACGTCAGCAAACAGCGAATACCCAACTCTGGCTTTAAAACACTGGGCTGACATAACTTACAGGGAACAGTTGCTGTTGAGGGGTTGCTGTGGATACTGCTGCTGTTGTTGTGTTGTTGCTGATACTACTGGAGGTGATCTGTGACTACAGATATTAAAACAACTATAGGATTTATATTAGCTGATTAAACAATTATGTGACCGTAAAAAGAATGTTGAGTGTTTGGGACCAGCTCACAGCGACTGAGCTGCTGTGATACTGCAGCCACAAGGCTGACTGCTGGGGAGACGCTCACAGGAGAGCTGCAGACCGAGAGCTGCAGGTGGAGGAAATAAGATACCAGATTTAAAAAGTGTGGGAAATAATCTGAGAAGGAAACATTAATGGGGAAAGGATGAGGGAGGCCATGATGGAGTGAGACAAACACATCTACAGTCTGTGTTGCCTGCTGTGTGTCTACAGGATGCAAAACTGTGATAGTGATTTTATAAATTACATTGTGAATCTGAGATATATTTGGATTTTTATTGACTATATGTCTAATCATATATCTAAATAAATAAACTAACATTAATCTTTTATAATATTCCTGACATCAAAGTAAAGAGTGAAGAAGAAACGGCCCTGTTAGATTTCAGAAACATGTATTAAATGTTTGTGAATCTTATTTCCTCCACCTGCAGCTCTCAGTGTGCAGCTGCTCCCAAACACTCAACAATCTTTACATCTTTTCATGGTCACATAATCGTTTAATCAGCTAATATATATCCTGTGTTTGTTTTAACAATTCATACATTTTATGAAATCTTATGGGCATTTCTTCTTCACTCTTTACTTTGATGTCAGGAATATTATTGGTACTGACATTTTTATATGTATTTCCAGTTATTGAGTTTTTATTGTAGTTGAAAACACTAGCCTCACGGTTGCTGTCAAATGTAAATATATTCAATACAGTTCTGAATTTAATGATAGTTTTTTTTAAAAGGCTGAAGGCTGTAAGTCAGAGGAATAGGCTCAGAACTTTACCAATATTGCTTATTTTAAGGCACAAGGCTTTTAAGTTACTTTAATAATCCTAGTTGAAGTGCAAACATTTTACTCAAATTACATTGAAAGGATCAGACGCCCGTGAAACTTTTCTCCCCAAACAGAACGAAGTGAACAGAGCACCTTAGTTTATAGAGTAGAAGTAACGTTAGCTGTCGACAGGTGTCGTTTGTCGACGGAGGTGTCGCTGCTCAATGTAGTTATCCCCGACTGAAAGTGTTTCCCCTGCCGTGGGAGCGGCGTGCATTCAGCGGTGAGGGCGGACCTTCGACTTCATCATTAGCGAGGTTTGGGTACAGCACGCTAGCACTTATAAACGTTTTTATAGGCTCACGTTATCGAACTTTGTATTATTCATTGCACTCAATTGAGAATGTCTACGCAAGAAGGGCATTTAGTTTCACTCGTAAAGGAAACATTTATTTCGCGGTAGTCCAGCTGTTAGAAGCTGCGGCTGATTGTATCAATGTAAAAAGGTAAAATAGACGTCTAAAACTTTACAGACACTTTGAACGTAGACACATTTTCAGCTGCAAAAAAAAAAAAAATCAGATCAAAAACCTGCTGGGTCGGACTGTTTCCAATCACAGGTCCATGAGAAAACGTTGTCTTATATTTCATCCATGTTTTCAGCTTTCATCTGCACCTTTTGTCCCGTCAGGTTACAGCTGGATTAACACAGTCTAAAAAAATTGAAGTAGCCTAATAGGCTACAGGAGAATTTCAGCACTTTATCATTCCTAAATGAAATTCCAGTCTGGTAAATGAAGAATGAGCAACGCTGTATAAAATGTTAATATTGTTAACGTATTGATCCTCCGTTCCTGTTTTTTAAGATTTTGTCATGGTCCACATTGGTGCCCAGACAGCAGCACTGGATTAAAATGGGGGCTCTGCTCGTTATTTACCCACGTAGTATCAGAGCTCAATAGATGATTTTTTTTTCATCCCCACACAGGCGCTTCCTTCAGGTTCAACATACCTGAGTTGACTGAACTTATTCTGATCAGCTGTTCAGGAAACTAAAACTCAGACTTTCCCAGCTCACTCCCACCTTCTGTTAACATGGCTCCTCTTATTATCTGTGTGATCCTCCCTATAATAAATATCCAATGAGGAGAGATTCTCACCTTGCAAACACAAACATGAGCCTCAAACTGCGACTCCAGTCTGATAAATCCAGCTCATGTGTTTGAGCCAGAATGCTGAAAAACTGCTGCAGAAGCTGCAGGAAATCTGGCCCTTAGTCTTGTTCCTGCAGTGATTGGCCAGTGTGTCATATCTGAGATTTCTGTTGGATGAAAAAAGTCAGAAATGGCTCTGACTGCAGCTGCTGGGCAGAGCAAGATGACAGATTTGGGA